>OMLP01023579.1:0-23413 GCA_900302685.1 Spondyliosoma cantharus | reverse complement strand
ACACACACACACACACACACACACACACACACACACACACACACACACACACAAAGCATTGCGGCACGTAACAGCTCTACAATTATTCTAAATGTTTGTTACTGGGTTGGATCAGTCATGAATAAGTCTTTTTTATGGGGGAGTGTTGAGGATGAATTGAGGAGTCACACAGCCTGAGGAAAGGAGATCAGTAGTCTGGTGGTACCACACAAAAACTTAATCCTACATAAACACAATTAGATACGTGACCTCATTGCTATGAGCTGTCCTGCAGTATATCCAACAGTATTAAAAATACATTGCATTGTTAATTCACATGCCTTGAAGCTGCGTTAAGTTTATATGCTCATTATTTCTCATTGTGGAGTTGCGTTGATAGTATTTTTCTTTTTTTTTTCTCTGTGTGTTTGTTACAGTGTCCTCCGATTGTGGGACAGAGATCGAACATAGGCGTCTCATGTCAGGAATTTATCAATTTTGTGTTTGTTTCTGGAAACCAGCACCTTTTCAGGTTTAGTTTTGTACACTTGGTGGAAACCAATACCACTCAAGAATCTTCCAAGTCCCTTACTTTGTGGCTCAGCCACAGCATTGGGTCACGTGTTGGCTAGAAAGAAAAAACAGACTTTGTCAAATTTGTCTGAAGCAGTCAGGATGATGTACTGCAAACCTCCTCAAACTCACTGTGCGTGAACAGTGTCTAACTAGTTGGCTACTGCAGCCCACAGCAGAGGGGGAAAAATCCACTCTGATATGTTTCCTGTGAAATTATTGTTGAGTATAATCCATTACAAATAATGTTAGGAACTGGCCCGAGGGAAACCATGGTGCAACATGAAAAATGAGACTCTTCTTCCAGGTTCTAAGAACCACCAGCATTTTCCTTGGACGAGTGTTGACGTTGAACAACACAGAATCTACATAGATCTCTATCTCTGAAGCAACAGTCCAACAGTCTGTGATTTTTGACTGTATAGCTCTGGGTTTTGGAACACAGACACAGTTTAATTTGGTTCAGTTAAGACGTTGGTAATGAGGTAGAGGACTTGTGCAAATATAGTTTCAAAGAAGATGATCGAATGTGTGTAATTTTTCTTCTCTGTTGTTGTAGTTGATCAGTCGGAAGGACAAGGCCACATTTGAGAAACTGAACTACCTGACCTCCAAGGAAGAGAACTATACCCGCATGAGAGAATACATCCGCTCCCTGAAGATGGTGCCCTGTATTCCTTATCTTGGTGAGTCCTCCATCTGTGCTTCATTATCATTATAACTCCTAGTTAATGATCATTTTCCAGCCCCTCAACAACCTAGATGACTAAATGTCTGAAATCCAGTCGGCTGTTCTAAGCCTTGAAAACATGCTTTGTATGCTGTATATATGGTTGAGCTGCACGGCCCATGATATACTGCAAGTCCAGATGTTGTTCATCATCTTTGCCCTGAGATGAGTCTTTTTCTTCCTTTCTTTGGGGAAACACTTGTAAGTATCACATTTATTAATGGAATGGCACTCAATAGAGCGCATACCTCTGCTAAGGCCCACTCAAAGAGACCATACACCTTTTATATGTCTTATTTTTCATCCAAATCTGCCTATTATTACCTAGAATGAAAATATCTCTGCGTAACAAACATCCCGGTGTATCTTGGAGTTGTACAGCTACCATTAATTTCCCTTGTTGTGTGGCTTACTGTAGATGCAGAGCGTTGTGTTGACCTTCAGAAACCACAGTCAGACTTGTCATGGCTAGCACGTTTTAGGTGTTTTGCTAATAGCTTTAGTAGCTGTCTTGAAATGTAAAATATAACCCCTAACATCCTGATGGAAAGCATGGAGGGCACTGACTGTTAGT
This sequence comes from Spondyliosoma cantharus, assembly GCA_900302685.1. NCBI lineage: Eukaryota > Metazoa > Chordata > Actinopteri > Spariformes > Sparidae > Spondyliosoma > Spondyliosoma cantharus. The sequence continues at coordinate 21,557 of OMLP01023579.1, read as the reverse complement.
TGAAAGAGTCAGTTATTCCCTCATGCTAAATGGGCATCAGGATAACCCTCTGATTTCTGTGTGCACTGAGCCTGTGGTGTTCAACCATCACTCCAGTGTATTACCTCAACATCTCCCAATCCAAACACATTTTTCTGCTAAGCAGTGCTTAATTGATTAGTGGTAGGACCATACATGAGCTAACAATGAGAGCAAGTACAGTACCTACACATTACAGTGGATCATGTAACAAAGCAAGGATTTTACACAAGTTCTGCTTGTAAAGCAACATTTGCTATTTGATTAGTTCCGGTCTAGTTGTTGTATTTAACAGAAACTATTCAAAGTGTCCTGTTCCACACAGTGGGAGCTGGGACAGATTGTTGCAAATAATGACTATTGTAATTGAATTAGGACATTTCTCATTCATGCACACGCCATCCCCTGCTAGTCTGGAACGCCATCTGCTCAGAGAGCGAGCAAAAATAACATGAAAAGGCAAGGACATCAAAAACACAGCAGCATTTTATGATTATTAACAGTACCTTAGAATCAATGGGCTGCAGTTTTTAAGAAATTAGACATTTCATATCGACATATTTACTCTGTTTACAGTGTTGCTCTTTGTTTTACTGCTAATCCAGAAATGTAATCTGTGATTTGTAGTCTGATGTGTGAAATGCAAAAGAGCTTTAACTTTGGGTGGCTGGACTGAATAGCAGGGTTGAATTTGTTTACCTGAGATTGAAAGAAGATGCTGGAGGAGTTTAGTATCTCGAGTACTCAGTGAATCATGAAAGTGTGGAGCTGAATGAAATAAGATCAGTAGAAAAACAAGCAGGCCTGTACATTGTTTATTGCAAGATGGATTACATACAGACTATAAATAATCTTAACAAAACAGCATATATATACACAGAGTACCTGGTACATACTGTATCTGCACAATGATACAGTGACTGATCTTTTCAACAGACCAGGAAACCTTTGGTGAGGAGATGAAATAACTGAGTTGTTCTGTTTGGTTTCTGTTTAAGTGTACTGTAGCTGTTTTTACCTGGAAAAACCTGAAGAGAAATTATATTCGCACATTTTAGAGTTTTTTTGTGACATGTGTCTGTAAATTCTGTAAACATTTAAAAGCATTGATCTAATTCACAATGTCAATATTACATAGATGTTATGGATCAGCTTGGATATTGTTGATCGGTTTATTTGTTTTACTTTTGAACAGTGTCGATTTAGTTTCCTCCTCTTCATGCTAAGCTAGGCTAACCACGTCCTGACTCCAACTTATCTAAACAACTAAGTGCAAAATTGTGAACAGTTCCTTTAAAAAAAACAAAAACCCAGAGGTTTAGTGCTCCTGTATGATTTCATCCAGTGAGTCGTAGCACAAAATATCAAGTACCAGAATGTTCAGTATCAAATTATCATTCTTCAGAAATTCCATTATAGTCACTGGAGATAATATAACAGTCAGAGGATAAGAATTTAGTGAAGATCATGTCTGTATCTGCACCATTAGTGGAAACAACAGTTTTTGTTGCAATTTAATATCTCACTTATCTTGCTATAAAGACAAGTGTTGTACAATATCATTGCAGTCCACAAATGCAATTTAGTTAAAGAATCTTCCATAATGTTTTCAGTGATACAGGTAGCTGTTTGGTCCACATTCCTGGTACTTCGGTTCAGTCTTGAACTATTTCGTTCATACCAAGTCTAAGCCTTAGCTCTCTATAAACCTTTTTTTCAAATCCAAATATTCAGATGAAAAAGACTTGGAAAGGAAATGACCCTGGTAAATTAGACAGATTTACTGAAACCTTTTTGAAAATGTTATCAAAATTGAAAATGTCTGTCCTGTAGAATTGATCCCAATGTATGTGTGTACATACATTATGTATATATTATAGTACCAATATAAATTTGAAGTAGCAGTTGTTTTTGCTAGCAGACAGTTTTGACCTCTGGATATAATTCCTATTTATTTTTAATATCTATTAAACATGATATTTATTTGATTCCGTACATAACAGCCCAAACAAGACAGGAAAACCTAAACCTGTAAGTGGAACAAAAAAATTCTGTTGTGTCATTGCATGAGCCTTTGCAATTTGACATGACATTATGAATATACAGTAAAGCATCTAACAGAAAAAAATGAAGAATAAAAAGCAAATCAAGGATGTGTTTGTGATATAGAGATGGAATCCCTTTGTTGGAAATGTTCCCTAAAATCTTTTCAGGTTTGAATGACTGATGAGTTAATGGAAGGTGTTTGCATTAGGTCGTATCATCATGCTAACTTTCTTCAGAGAGTACGCTCCTCCTCTGAACTCGGCCCAGTAGACCCCATCCTGGTAACGGCTGCGGTAATGCCCACCACGGTACCACACGCCGTTCAGGTTGGAATGAGCACAGGCGTTGTACCACCATCCTCCCTTCTGGTAGTGGGCACAGTTACCTGGAGATACAAGGAATCAAATCAGACCAACTGGTGGACAAGCAAGCTGGTGTTGTGCCTGTTCAGGGGATAGGATTAAGACTGATTATGAATTAGTGAGCATGCGTACGCGTCCGTGTGGGACTGCTGTAGTGGTTTCTGTGGACAAATGTAAAGCAGCACATGGGAAGACTGCTGAAGAAGAAGAAAGTAGGAAACAGCATTTGCCTTTTTTTTGTTAAAACTTACTGTATTGGTATGTCATAGTTGATTTCTACTTGTGGTCTTGTTCTTCCTTTTTATAAACAAAATCTGATCACTGATTCGTTTTGGAAGGAGATAAAAAAGGAATTTTGTGTGCAGCCAAGACTAGCCTCATTCTGTCACTGTTACAACTTTGCTTTCTCTCGTCAAGCATCAACTCTGGCTAGAAACCATCTTCTCTGCATCAAGTTAGTTTTTTGTGCATGCCCTCTCTATGAAAATACATTTGTTGTGTGTTGTAGAGAGGTTGAGAGTTGCCCTATTAGTTGTATTTGCTGGTACAAAAGTCAGCCACTTCCATTTAAATACATCCAGTGGCAAAGGATATCCATCTTCAGACATACATGTATGCTTAGTTAATTAGTTTCTTTACCTTGTTACCTTCATTACCTTTTGTTGATGTAAATAGCACACTGAACTAATCGTTAAAGGTGGAGTTAAAGCACTGCTGTTGGGATAGACTGATTATTGAACTGATTGCCTGGCCAATATTCAACATTATTTTGCTTGAATTTGAAATTAGCTACTTTGGCTCTAATGCTGCATCCTCTCTGGGACTGTAGTCGCCGCTATTTTGTCTCACTCAGTGTCCTGCCCACAACACTTGCTAATTTGAGACAAATCCCAAGTAGTAGTCAATCAATAATATTAATATACTAAGTAACTAAGCAAATAAATGTAGAGGAAATATTGAAATAAAGTAACTACACATTTTACTTAATTTTATTTAGATACATTCCATTACTTGTTATTCTACATTTTGACACTAAGATTTGTATTTTTATTGCAAATGTGTATTGATTCCAAATACCTTTTATCTGTCTTCTTCATAACTAATAATTGTATTGGTCCCTTCCTTATTTCCTTGTTGTAACCAACGACCATACAGGCTGCACACTGTGTGGTTGAGCAAGAGAGAACAAGAGGTACGAGTGGAGCAAAGGAAAAAAAGGTTAGGAGTTGGTATCAGTGAAAATCAGTAAGGACAGTAATGTCCCTGGACAGAGATACACTGTGGGTTTGGCTATCTGATATAGCTTCTATAACTTTATTTTACTATATTAATTGCTGTGTATTTTAGTTTTGTTTACTGTAAACAATGTCCTTTCTTTTGATGCTAGTAGAGGGGGTCTTTATTTCAGGTGAGGTGGTCCTACTTTCTTATAAAACATTCTAGAATATTGTGTTGGAGAAACCCTACAGTACCAAACACTGGTAGCGGTTGGTAGTGTCATGTACTGTATAGCCATAGAGCCGGAAGACAATGCTGACGTGCCCTGTTTCTGAATCCATCAATGGTAGCCACTTCACCTAACCTAGGATAAAGAGAGAGAGGCAGCACATGTCCTCACACCAGTCTATCACAGGGCAGTGCCTGTATCAACTTGTCATTGTGGGTACATAACTACACCCTGAATACAGCCAATAATGATTTACTCATCCTCATTCAGTTATAAGGAGTGGCATAGAGTATGTAAAGCAAAACATTAGTAGTTTTGCAAGTGATAGCCCTCCAACAGTTAGGATTGCCATCCCTTGCACTCTACCACTGACCTGCATAAACATCATGGTCTCTGTCCAGTGTGGTAAACTGCTTGCTGTTGTGCCAGGTGAGAGAATCTCCAGCATTGCCATGGTATCGGCCCACTCGAAGCCTGTAGAAGTCCTCCTCGGATTCGACACGGAAGCTGGCATACTCTGCAAAGGTCTTGCGCCCCGTCCAGTCTTCAAGGGTCACCAGGAGTTTGTAGTTGCCCTGGTTGGTCAGCCAGTAGATGTTCTCGAGTCCTAACCAGTATTCACCATCAATGTTTCCAAACCCTTGCTATAAAAGGAGAAAGCAGTTGAATAAGTCAGGGATAATGTGTATGATTTAATAGAAAATGCCACAGCAATTATCTAATTTTAAAAATTAAGTTGTTTTTCCTCCCCTTGGATACACCCCTGGACGTTCGGCAACAAACCACCCATGTTTTCCAAGCATCAGTTAACAAATGGTATGACGTCGGAGCAAGGGGCCAAAATGGCAGGACGTGTTTAAGATCCTCTCCACCAAAGCTCACTGTCTGAATCCCTGGCTTCAATTATACGACACATGGATTCAATCAGGATGGAGTCCTCATCCCTGCCAAATGTGAGCGTATAAATTGGCTTTAAGTGCGTTGTTGACTCATTGAGTGTGGGTTGCTGAATGATTAGGTTGGAACTTGGAACTACTCCATTGTCTTTCGGTCTTGAGTTCAAAGTACTGAGAAGATTATGCAGATTGGGATGTCCTCACTTCAGGCCACAGGATGTTAATCTTTGGCCACTAATTGTTTCACCCTGTGCACCCGACTTTACGTAATGTGGGTTCCACCAGTACTAAATGGGAAACACTGCATGCTTACACAGTGCTTGGATCACTGCACTGGCTGCGGAATGTTTGATTAATTTGAATTGATTTTAGCTCTGCTCTGATCTCATAGATTTGATTTTGTTTGAGTTGTGCTTATGATTACTTACTTTTTCTTTTCTTTTTTTATATATCAACACAACCATTTTCCAAATTCTTTTTTGTACGACTCCAATTTTTTTATACAGCAACAGCAGTTCATAATGTCATTTTTTAGGACAGTGTCTGTGTGACCAAACCCCTTCCTGGCAGCCTTCAGCCAACCGCATGCCTGTCGCCACTGTAAAGGTAATTCTGACTAACTGGGATTTTCCGGTCTGGCCAGATGGCTGCCCGCCATGAATCAATTTCTGCTCGAGGGTTTCTTCCTGTTAAAAGACAGTTTTTTTTCCCTCTCGACTGTCGCCAAATGCTTGCTCATGGGGGAAATGTTGGGGCTCTGTAAATACATTCATTTAAGAGTATGGTTTAGACTTGCTCAAAAAAACAAGTGTCATGAGATGACTTTTGTTTTCAATTGGCGCTATACAAATAAAGATTGATGGATTGATTGACAAGTGTTACTTTTCCACGAATGAGAATGCACAACCATGTCCACATTACTTGGACTACCTCAAATGGAACCTGGTGGAAACCAGTTTTTAAACTGAGTCAGCCCCACTTAACTGTAACTTCATGTTACTTTTAAACTTTCCTGTATAATAAATGGGTGAAAAAAAAGAAAAAAAGACTCAACCCAAAATAAGCTGTACTTGCTCATATGTGGATATGACCACATTTTGTCAGCAAGTTTTCCAGTAGCAGATACTCATTTAGCTTCTAACATGAACAAGTATTGCCTAGTCATGATTCAGCTTTATGGAAGATTGATGTAAGAGTACGGTTGGGTACTGTTAACATTTAAACCTATACTGGTGCCTAGAATTCCATACCAGTACCCAACAGTACCCGTTTCCTGCACTTTACTCTCTCTAAAGCAACAAAAACATTTTTAAAATTTCAGTTGTAACCATGGAAACCAGCTCGAACACAACAGGCCTCATGCAAGAAGTAATATACGAACACATAGTTTCCTATTTTTGTTTGCATCCACGATTTTCCCTTATTTTGTTAGTCCTCTTTGATTTCTGGGACTCACCAATTTTTTCTTATTTTTGATCTCCTCTTTGGTAAGAGAACATTTTTAAGAGTGGTCGAGAGCACTCTTACTGCTTATGGATAAGTGCAATAACCTACAGCCTCAGGTTAGGCGGAACACACTCTGAGTTTGGCCACAGAATAATTTCAGATAGAGATAGGAGACAGGTCAGGCATTTCACAGTCCTCTTTGAGCCGTGTGCTTCCGAGAGTACCGAAAGTGAAAATATCATTCATGCTCCAGTACATATCGTTCCTGTACACTGCTAACCATTTGCATGCATACACAGATCACAGCACCCTCTCCAGATCTATTCTCATTGCTCAACTGAAAGCTGTATCACTCTATTGACATCCAAATAATATGAAATACACTTTTGAATGAACTGCCACTTTTTGAAAGTCGTGGCCGTTGGCCAGGTAGATCAGATGACTCCGTTGTGCTGCAGAATAGTTTTGTGGAGATGTGTCTGGTTCAAGGAGCTGGTGGAGATGGGTGGCTGATTGGTAGATTATTTGTAATTCTAAAAACCACCATCCACTTTTATAAAACTACATTTTATAAAAATGTAACATAGTTGACTGATGTAATGCCCTCACACTGGCACGCACTGAAGGCCAGGCGGGTGTGGACTGATACTGTGTTTTTGACGTTTGTGTAACGCCGGTGGTGCATACTGCCACATACTGTGTGTAAATACTGCACTTGTTAAGTCAACTAAAGCAATTTGACTTTGTATTAATGGTTCTATTATCGGCTATAATTTCATTATCTGACGATAAACAATGATGTACATTTTCCATTATCGGGCAGATGTTTTATCAAGAACCTTCTCACACTAAGCTCAGAATAAATTTTTTTACCTTGTACGTCTCCCAGTTCCTAAAGAAGTTGACAGAGCCATCCTGGCGTCTCAGAATGACAGTCCATCCACCAGGGTCGTGTCTCTGGTCACACCAAACCTGCATAAGTTGGTTGCCCTTATCTGGTTTCAGGAGATACATGCCGCTGGTGGTGTATCCGCCCTCCAGAGCCTCGAGACAGTCTTTGAAAGGGCCTGCAAGAGAGACTGAATGTTGACTAATAAAGCTGTCTACTGTATATTGACCAACAAAGGCTTTCATGACAGGCATTCATTTTCACCAACATCATAACAGCATAACTCTAACAACCTGCACAAGTAACAGACAATCAAATCAAATGGTAAAACATATGGACAGAGAGCTCCTGGAAAAGTGAACTCACTGTTGACCATGAGTAACATGTGCCAAATATGACAAATGCTTTCCAGTCTCTGTGATGTTGGCAGCAGTAAATATTACTGTGAGCAAAACTGAACTGAATTTGTTGGTAACCGCAGTCGGTGGCAATACTTTATTCTGTGTAAAAAACAGAATGCAAAGATTTAAAATAATAGATTTTTGTATATCTTTGTATATATATAAGTTGCTGAAGTCAGTCTTTGTACTGTTTTTAATTGAGTGTATGTCAAAAAGGATTAGCAATCAGGGTTTTACACAATAATTTATTGCCACCCTGTCATCAGTGTGTTGTGTTAATGAATGACCACAATAGGCTGTCAGTTTCCTCTGCATTGTTGTGGACAACTTACAAATCATTTTTTAAATACCTGGCAGTAATATGAAAAATATGAAAAAACAATATGAGAAGCGAACGTCTTACAAGATACGCAATGGTACACATGGATAAAACATGGATAAGTGGTCTGATGTGTTTATAGAAATTAATGCAGATTTTTAACTAATGAAACTATATAGAGTACATTTACAAAAGAAGGGAAACAGACACTTATCAAGTTATTAAATCACTTGCCATTTGTTCCATTCTCACCGCAAATGATTAACTTTTGTTCCAAATAGTTCCATCCAGAAGTATCTACTGTCATACCGCCAGACTACAGAGCAGTTTCATTCCTTCAGACTATGAGACTCCCAAACCCATCCCCAACACTCCATTGCCAAAAATAAAACCCCATCATTATTTCGTCTTTTAAACCCTTGTTAAATGTATTCAAATGTAAATAAATGGAACTTGTACCTGGTTTATTATATCTGTTTGAACAAGTTATTTCTTTATTGTTGTAACTGCTTCCCCCCTAATCCCCCCCTGTATCTGCCTCAAATCGAGTGGAGGGGGGTATTTCTATCTTGCAATAACAACAACAACAGCAACAACAACGAGGTTTATGGGAAAACTAAGGGCCAAATATTCCTACAATTTGGTAGAAGTATGTAGCATAGGTCACTTAATAAGTCATGACATTTTGGAGTGGATCTGCTTTCTGTCAGCAGGTTTTGCACAAACATGTGGAGTCCATGCCAACTCGAGTGCATGCAGTCATAGCAAAAGGGGTAAAAGAGCAAATACTAAGATAATCTGACTTTCATGGACATTTTCACTCAAACTCTTTTTACTGTTGTTGCTGATATAATTTGTAATGAAACAAATAGTATTACATTCTAAACAAATGCAAACTCGATGTGTTTTGACAGTGATCTCAGACTTTTTACTTACGTTATGTATGTAAAAAGTCTGAGATCACTGTCAAAACACATCTATTGCACAGCTGAGATGCTGAGGCTTATGATATGCACATTTGCCATATTTTAACATAATTCTAATTGTTAATATCAAATAGAATAGATAGAAATATATCCAGATAAAGTCATTGTGCTTGCAAATGAGAATATCATAAAAGACTAGACTATTGGTCTTGGTGGAGGTCTGTGCTGTCAGAGTGCCCTTGATGTTAATTATGAAGAATATTATGGGGACTCAGTTGAAGCAGCAGTAATCTATTGATTAAAAATATGTGTGAAGATATGAGTGTATCAGTGTGCTCTTCTACTTACCAGTGGGCTCATTTGTGAAGCTGTATGTAGCACTTGGCATTGTGGCCAGAGGAGGTGGTAATGCTTTGGAGTTTTGGTCACTCTGTATCTCATTGGTCATGGGGTTGCTGGTGTGGCGGGTGTAGGTAGGTGGATGGAAGGGCCTGTAGCCTCCAGGAGACAATACTGGTCTCTGTAGAGATGGCTGAGGCATCACAGGAGCCTGAGGCATCACAGGAGCCTGAGGCATCACATGAGGCTGAGGCATCACAGGAGGCTGTGGACGAACAGGGCGGCTCCTTTCCTGCACCAGTCCATATGAGTATCCTCCTCGCTTACAGTGCTCCTCCAGCTGCACCAGGAGGGCGCTCTGGTTGCTTGCGATGGCTGAGAGATGCTGGTACTTATGTTCCAGGTCACGGTAGCGTGTAGCTAGCCTCCCCATCTCATTTGTGTGGTTGAGCACGCGGGTCTCCAGCTGTGACACCTCGAGAGCATTGTCTCGTTTGCGGATAATCTCATGCAGCAGCTGCATGTAGAGCTGTGTAACTCGGGAGTTCATGTTGCGGCTCTCTTTGCGCAGTAGTTTGACTTCATTGACCACACCCCCATCTACCTCTACCAACTGCTGCAATGCTTCAATCTGCCGTCGCTGCTTCTGCAGCTCACTGTTGAGCAGCTCTAGCTCCTGCTTATTGACCCTATTCTCCAGCAGGGCATCTGGCTCCTTGGAGTTCACACAGATGGCCCCATTATTTTTCTGCTGAGGGACAATGAAGGTATAGGAGCATTTGTCTGTTTGGAGAGCACTGTGATCAATCACAGCACGTTTTTGCCGTTTTGGCGCAAAGATAAACTCTCTGTCTCTGACCTCATCGCTGTTTCCGATTTCCTGAGTTTCTCCCTGGAGAGACGGTCCAGAGAGCAACAGGAGCACCAGCAAAAACACCACAGGGAGAATCATAGCACAGTCCCGCTGCACCCGAACCAAGGATTTCTGGAACAGACAGAGAGATTATTGATAAATGTCCTTTCTCTCACATCCTTCACTGAAGTGATACTGACATATTGCATATTTTTTTTGCAGTCACTTGGATGTCATGTCAAATATTGAATTTTGTATATTTCATACTAATATACCCACTTGTAATCTTCACTTGAACTATATTAATTTCTGTCCACTCACAGGCAGCAGAACAAGCTGAAAATACAAAGATGAGTTGGCAAACACACCCAGCAGTTACTTTAAGCTCTGTTTTTTTTAATTCATTTTATTATTATTTGATATTTTTTCACTCTCGAGCAGTTTTTCATTCATAATACAAATAGTTCTACCATTTGTTGTTAACAGCTGATGCAAGAAACACTATCTGAAAAATATTTCCTAAGTCGCTTGCAGCGAATGTGTTCCCTGTTTCCAGTCTTGGCTCAAACCTTTGTATAATGGCACGGCGTGTTTTGATGTTGATTGTGTCATTCTTGTGGTAAAATGCTATCATAGCATTGGAATTTTCAATAACAGAAAACACAAAGGGGAATCTCCCCTGACACGTTGTTGGAGATGATAATTTTTTCATCATAACATGTTCTGCCAACTCTTGCCTCAGCCCGGCCAGTTCAGTCTCTGCTAGTGGACTTCATCCTTTTTCCCATAATATAACAGGGTCTGTAAATATCTAGTTTAGAGTTTTTAAAGGTTACTGACAGTAAGTCAAATTCATTATTCACACAAGTAGACCATATGAGCAGTAGTACTTACAGTGTTAATATTTCCGGCAGAAGGCCTCATAGTTTTTGCTCTTGGTTTATGGTTGGTGGATGAATGGTTGAAGCTGCTATCTGTTTCTGTCTCAGATGTTTTCCTGGAACCTGGGGACTTTTTTAACTAACTATGAAACTACTTAAATCTCAACCACAGGGGGATTCATTTGGTCTGAGCCTCTGTTCTACAGGTAGTGTCTTATGGCCCACAAGCTATTATGGTTACTAGACTGATGACACCCTGAAGCAGACAAATTACAAGAAAAAAAAAACAATTCAACGCAACATCTTTGCTACTTTGAAGAGTGGCAGTATTTCTTTGCTTTATTTTAGTCTCCATTTTTAACGCTACAGCTCTCCTTACTAAAATTGATGTGTAACTGTAAATTATGAGATCACAAGTCAGTCAAGTCTTCTATTAGCTGAAATAAAATAATATATAATTTCTGATGCTAGGGGTCTCTTTATCAGAGCAAAACACATGTTCCTTGAGTGTTGTGTAGGGAGTGCAGCTGAGCAGCTCTGGAGGAGGGCCTCTGGGGAAATAAACACCTAGTTAGCAGAGCTCAGAGATTACTTTTTAACTAAAGTGGATTTATCTTCACTCCTGTTTATCAACCTGACTGCAGCAGTTATCTGCTGGAGGTGACCTCCATTGTTGGGTGTTTATGTTCTGTAATGTTGACTGCTGACTGGAGCTGGAGGGTTAATGTACTTTACTTCATGAACATCACGTTACAGAGAGGAGAGGGGGAAAAGAGGAGAGAGAACCAGAGTCTCTGCTGAGTGATGAGTTTAGTCAGAGGTTGACCTGAACACACACACACACACACGCACACACGCACGCACACGCACACACACACACACCCTCGGTTAATGTATTGTAATCTGTGTGTTTGGGCCATTAAACAACCACCGTTGCTGATGGAAGTCTATCTGATGTGACTCGAGCACAAATGTCCACTAAAGGTTGTAATTTATTTACATGCTGTTTAGTCACGTTATCTGACTTTCCTCCTCACTCTCTGACTCCATTCCAGAGTAAGCTTCAGGTGACTAACTTAAATGTACTGTTACCTTGTGTACACTTGTGGTCTACTCTGGTTTGAACATTCTCGTAAACATTTGAGATAATGAAAGTACACAGCTCAACAAAATAGTAGTAGTAGACCTGTTATATCTGTAAGATGGAGACTTAATCTTAGGCAGACCAAGTCCCATTGGTTATTTGTGTAAGTATGCACACATTTTTTATCTTCTTCTATTCATATGTAGAATAGAATAATAGCAAATTCATCATGAGGTTTTAAAGTGAATGCAAGCAAATTTGCTGAAATCGTAGCTTTTTAGGAGTGTTGATGCTGGTTTGATTGTGCATTGCTGGATGACTATGTGTGTGAGTGTAGAAGTCATTGATGGAAAACAAGAGGCACAGGTGTTTAAAGGTATGTGAGACACTGCCGGTTTGTGTTGTCCTTTAGAGATCATTAGACAGACAACTTGTTTTGAGTCTAGCTTAAAAAGAAATCTACAAAAAACAAATTCCAGTTGTGTGACATTTACATTATAACGTTGTGGAAATGGAAGCTCTTAGTCCGGAAAGAGATTATTGTAGGAGGTCTAAACTACATTGCAGATATTCCAGGCCTCTGCGTTTTGGTGCCACTGAGACGGTCTGTGTTGAGCTGTGGTGCTGTAAAAACATGTCGTGATGATGTTTGATAGGCCAGCCTTTTTCCATTTCATATTTAAGCTTCCTGAATATGTACATGTCGCTCACATAACAATATTACATGTTCCACTGCAGACAGAAGATAGAAGAAAAGTTTCACCGTATTGAAATCAGGAGTGTTTATAGATTTGCACAAACACAGAATCTTCGAGTACTAATCATATTAAGTTGATCCAATGTTTGGAAATACTGATGCTCTGTTGTTTCTGCCCTGGCTGCCAGAGGTGCCTCACCATATTCACATATGAATTCAAACTGCTTTTTGGAGGAAGTGGAACGTGGTGATTGTTTACTGTGGTGGATGCTAACCTAAAGGGTTTCTCCTTACACAGTAATAATGTTGTATTCTAGCTTAGTGAACTAAACATTGAATCCAGCTATAAAAGACTGTTACATTTACTCAACGAAAGAATCAGTAAAGCAAACACATCCAGACTCCATTTAACAGCTCAGCTCAGCTCAGTGTCTTACCTCATCTGTCTCTTCTCTCAAAGAGCAGAAGGATCCTCTGGAAAACTAAATAACATGTTTTGTTGATTTTATACATTTAGAATTAACATGACTGCTCATACAATTCATTTCCAATTTTCATGAGTGAGTAAATATATTTGTGATTCTTTTGTGATATTTATTGCTGAAAGGCCTTCTGCTTGTGACTTTTACAGCAATGTAAATATGTTCAAACGGTTCATGCAAAACGTGGTAGCAGCCTACAGTTAAGCTACCATGTCATCTCGCCTTTGACCATTCCTTCTCCGTCTTTTGTTGTATGGTAAAGTCAGAGCTCAAACTACAGCAGTGTCCTCAAGTTGATATCAGATAGCAGAGATAATTTAATACTTGGGTGGAACAAAGTGGTTAAAAGTCTCTGCTTCTCTAACAATAAGTTGCAATTACTGATAGTAAATAAATACAAATGGGTACAGCCTCCCCTGTGTGGGTCTTCAATAAGAAATCCTGGTGTTTTATTGGTAGACTGATAATTGGGTATCTGCTTAAACCTGGCCAAGTCATGTTTGTTAATCTTAAGAAACAACAGAGATGGGACATTCTATATTATTATTTCCTGTGTCTGAAATTACCATGTTTTTCCTTCGGGGAAGTGATGCATCAGTAGAACGTTTGAGAGGTTGAACAGCAGGAATTAATCAGTAGCCAGGGGAAGGTGTGCTGATTCCAGCATTACATTTGGGATCCTTATCAGATCTTAAATGCCTGGCCATCCCTTTCTATATCTCTGGATGCACACAATTCAGTTTCAATCTGTGAATCTGGATTTGATAAGAAAGTAATTTCACAATGTTCTGCATATATAAACTCTGTGCAGAAAAATGCCGATAACCAAACCAAACCAAACCTGAAGGTATACTTGTCAAAAATGTTTAATTGTTAGTTAAAGGGCTCTGTGGATCTTCTTCGTTGTGCTAGAGATTGGCTCTGTTTGATTACAGTTATTTTAGCAGACTCATTTCTAAACTAATGTTTGCTACTGTTGCTCTCTGTTAGCGGTGCAGAGGGAAACACTGAGGCAAGGCTCCCAAGAACGTGCATAAAGTCACAACTACGAAACTCGTGGAAAATTGGACCTGAGTCGATCACAAAGACACCCACAGTCCAGCTGCATTAAAAAAAAACCTAAACAAATTGTCCACAGACTTATAAAGGCAACCGAGAGAGGTGGGGAAGGTCTGTTCCCTCAAAAAGTGATTCATACATGTAAATTGAAACAAATTGTTACATTGAGAGATTCAAGTCAAGAGATCCCCCCCCTGTCGAATTCATACTCAAAACAAGGAGGCATTCTAACTGAGACTTTATCAGTCTAGGTTAGTCCTTAAAAAGAATATATCAGTACTGAAGGCATAATCAGTATTACATAATGCTGGGGAACTCACCAGAGACACATGATGACAAAAACGGATGATATCATCAGGGTTATTTTCTCAGACTTGATTTAACTCCCTCAGAGCCAAAGAAAATGAGAGAACCTTTTTTCAGAAGTACCACCTGCCATGATAAGTAATTTGATTTTATTTATGAAGTCCTAGGTGTCCCACTGCTGCTTCTAGATTTCAGCGATAATTAAAGCTAATATCTTCTTTTGAAGGACCACACTAAACTAATTACAGGCCTACAAATGTAATTTAATCCATCTAAGATGTACTGTATTTGCTGCTTGTAAGAAGACTAGATGAATGATTTCTTGTTTTCATTGACTGTAGTTTTAAGTGCAGTTATTTGAAGAGCACTGCAGTGTTTTGTCTGCCACTGTGCTGTCATGAAGATCAATTGTTTATTTCCTGCTCTCTGCTGAACATGACATGAAGTAATTCAGCTTGGCCCCAGAGCAACCGAACAGGAGCTCATCACAGTCAATCATACACAACTTTCATATGCCTTGATGTCTCAGCAGCCAACAAAACTCTTTGTCTTCTCATACACACACACACTCACACTGTAGCTCAATGTAGAGATGCAACCTGTGCGAATTAGCTGCAGTGGGTCAGGGCATCCGTCAGATCACTGGGAAATGCAGCACAGACCCCATAAAATTAGATCACCATCTGTCAGACAAACTTCTAAAAGGTGTCAGCAGACACACAGACGACCACACAGAAGACAGGAGACAGCCCTCTGTTGTAGACGTCACAATAATTCAGCAGCTTCAAAAGCGATCAATGAATTTGTCACGCATGCTTTATCCCGCCTTCGCTCCCACTTCTCTCTTTCTATCTTTGTCACTGTGTCTGTTTCTGGTGCTCATTCATTATAACCCACACACATGCACACACATGCACACACAGCAGGAACAGTTGCTGGTGGCTGCGACTCGTCTGCGCCACAAACGCAGGTCGGCGTCTGGACACAAAGGCATGACAGGCCTTTAAACCACAGGGGAGAGACGGGAATGAGACACCCAGCTCTCCTCATTCAGCACATTTGGTTCACATGTTGGCTGAATAATGAAAAAGCTGAATCACTGAAATAACTGTTGAGATTACTGGAATTAATTTACAGTTCCTGTGCCTACGTGAGGGTGAATGGGCTGAGAGCTACTCTTTCATTTGTCTCTAATGTCGCCCTGCTCTCAAGCTCTCAACAGGCCTCTTGATGGTTCAGTAGTTTCTGAAAATGTTTATTCAGTGTATGAAATGTGGTGTGATGCATTTTAACCACAAGTCATAACATCAACACACTCCTGACAGTAACTCACTTTGATTCTTTGTGCAGTCTACCACTTACACTGTCAGCTGTGTGGCTTCATGAGAGGAAAATCTGTATTTATTTTCAGAAAAAGGAGCCATGACCTCATCATGCCAAAACACGGGAGACATGTCTTCCTGTCATACTTGATATTCAATCAACATTGTATAAACAAATGAAGGATTCCCTTCAAAAGTATTAAAGGGGCGGTTCACTCAGTTCAATCAAGCAACCATATTTTGCTTCTACATGTACAGGTGGTGCTGTTAATCCATCTAGATTGTTTTGTTGTGAGTGGCAGAGTTTTGGAGATATTGGTAAAATACATTTGACAAACTCAACAGCAATGTCTCTTTATTGCTCAAGGTAATCCACAGACCTTGTTGTTTCGAGCTTCATATATGACTACTATTTTCTTTCTACCAAACTATGTTATTTATATACGTGCTAAATAAATAAAATGATCATCTGCCAACGGATCACCGTATCACAGATGGAAGCGTGCATCCACTTATGGAGGACAGGCGAGCTTACGAGGCTCTCTGGAGGACAAACCATGTAATGGAGTTTTGTCATTTCTGGAGCTTCATAACACAACGTTGTTGCAGCATTCTATGTAGCATACAACTGAAGTAGATGTCTACTGGTTTTTAAAAATAAAAGCATCAAATGGCTCCAAACGACTTGTCCGGTTTAGTCCAAGTGCCGGGAAGCCCCGGGATCCCAAATTGATATGGTTAGACCTTATTTACAACTTTTTTAAAGCCGAAATCTTCACTGTATCTTTTTGTTCCCTTTTAGTCCCCAGCCACTTCAGCGGTTTAGGAGAATACTGCATTTCTGTTTTGCTGTGAAGCTCCAGAAATATTTTGTGGACTACGAAACTTCACCTGACTTTCCATCAGCATGGAGGTGAGGAAGTCATGTGAAGTTTTGTTTATGGAGCAGAGTGATACTGGTTCAGGTTGTTAGGTTAGTTCGAAGGAAGCTTTTCACAATAAGGCCTGTTTTTTAAAAATGTATTTAGTTATTTATTAGCCTTTTTCAAAATCCCCTCTGTTTGCTGTTGTTGTGTCTGAGTATTGAAATTATTAGGGACAAAAGCACTGTAATTCATTTGTACAAAATCATATATATAATGTTATATATTAATATATAATATAATATTTCTATTCTAGGACTCAATGTGTCAGTCTCTGTCCACGGCTGCTCACATTAACATTTTTGGGTGAACTGTTCCTTTAATGTTGTATTGGCTGGGCTCATATTTTCAGTGTTCTGAGTGGCAGTTAAAGCTCCTGAAAGCGTAGTCTAATTTGGATATTTCCATGCTTATACCTTAATAAAAAGGGTGGTACACTGAGTGGAATTCTTGATTTTATTTGACAACTATGAAATCTTCCCAGATTCCAGGGGTCAGGAGGCAGTGGACATTCCTACATCATATTCAACTGTGTCCCAGTTGCATTTTTGACTGCGGTCTGGAAAGTTTTGCTCTCAAACCTTTTCTATTATATTGCATAATCAAGACACAAAAGGAGCTTCATACAGTTGCACGAACATTACTCTAATATAATAATGAACTTTAGTTGAATGCACTGAAACTTCAAATTTTAGGTTAGAATTATACTGGAACAAAGTCATTTATTACTTGTTCTGAAAGTAGAGCTTAATGAGTGAATTTAAATTAACTTGAGGCAACTTCTTTGACGGACTTGCTAAATCATCCTGATTTTTCCAGCAAAGTTGTGTTTAGTCTAAGCTTAATAATTACAATATGTACTGCAAGTAGCACCATTCAAAACAGGATCATTGATAATGCATAATATTACATAATATAATCTTATATAATCACCAGGGATGAGTTTGGGGGGAGTGGTTGTGGTGGTATTCATTGTTAATGAGTCATGAATAAGATAAACAAAACACACAGAACAAGATGTGGTTAAATTCTAAAAACAAAGTCTTACAGTTATAAAGTTATATTCACACTGGGAAGTAAACTAATAAGAAGCAGTGTTCTCAGATGAATTCATTTGATGAGTAAATTGAATGATCAGTTTGCCGTTCAGTCAGTCCATGCACTGCACATCTTCTGACCGGTTTTTCTTCATGAGATTTAACAGTGCAGTGTAAAACTGGGAATGACAAAAGAAATGTCCTGCCAGCTCCCTGTTCAGCACCAGCTCAACAACTGGCTGCACAAACACACGTGATTCTACAAACGCACTATGTATTTGATGTAATGTAAGTTTTTCTACTCCAGACTATAGATAAGAAGAAAATAGTGATTGATGAGAGGACACTGAACTCAGTCAGAATGATTGTTGAGGTTGTCATTGATATCAAATCTGTCATTCTGAAAAATGATGCACAAGACATATGCAATATTTAGCTAGAACCAAAGTCCTGGATTAAATATTTCACTCTGTGTATCATAGTGTCGCTTAAACATGGAGCTGGAATAGAGTAACAATATAGATAAGACATAGATACTGATAATTGCTCCACTCACCACTTATCTCTTTTCTTATATCCTTTGGCTTTCTGGCAGGTTTGACTTCAAGTCGTCACCACTCACAGTCACTCCACATTTCCTCTGTTTGTCCGTTTTTCTGTCAGTGGAACCTCATATTATTTCCTCCACCTGCTGTCAGAATCAATCCTCCATGAAAACAGTGACGGAAATGTTCCAGCTGCGATGATGTCTGAAGCTCTCCTGTTCAACTTCATTTATCTGCAGCAGCTCACGTGTGTTCCTCAGATAGACTCAGTTTCTCCCAGAGACTCGACCTCCCCCTATCTTCCAGCCATTACAAGCGGGACACTTATTGTTGCTTGAAGTAATTAAGCCGTGAGCCACAGCGACGCCCCTTTCCCCTCCCCTCAACAACAGGGAGATCATGGAGGCATGAGACCGAGGCTCCCAGTCCCCCCACCTCAGCCCTTGTCCCCTGCAGCCCCCTGCATCTCTCAGCCCCACAGTCCTCCTTTTTCCATTACTCTCCTCCAGCCAGCCTGGGTTTCCTCTCTCTGGGAGAGCTGACCAGTCGCACATGTCCACAGCTGCATGTGTTGCCGTAAGATCACAGGTTTGGAGCATGTGGATCTTGACCTGTACTTACTGAGGGATCTCTGGGAAACAGAAATGTTTACCTTCATTTTTTTTTCCTGTTTGTTTTTCCTCTGGTTCAGTGGAGAAGAAACGTGTTTCTTGGATCTTCCTAGCTTCATTCCAGCTTCTATAATCCTGGGCATTAATAGAAAGAGAAAGAAGTAGTTCCCTAGTTTGATTTTCTGTTCATAATATGACTCTTACACAGACTTTTCAAGTGAGGATGTTTATCTGTGAACCGGGGGAGAGACTGTCCATTCAGACAGTTTGCCAAAATCAAAGGTGGAAGGAGTTTGGACAGGGTTTGTTATGTTGTCATAGTAATTACTGGTTACATAACACCTGCTTTCAACAAATATTCAGTGACTCACTGTATTTGTTTTTAATTGCAAGTATGATAGACTTTT
The DNA here is from genome assembly GCA_900302685.1 of Spondyliosoma cantharus. Classification (NCBI taxonomy): domain Eukaryota; kingdom Metazoa; phylum Chordata; class Actinopteri; order Spariformes; family Sparidae; genus Spondyliosoma; species Spondyliosoma cantharus. The sequence continues at coordinate 2,261 of OMLP01023579.1, read as the reverse complement.
TGAAGACAATGTTTATCAGTGAGACATTAGGGAAAACTGCTCTTAGAAAGGACGCTCATGTTGATTAGGGCTTATATTTTAGTTCCAAAAGGTTTTGCAGGGCAATTTTCAGATGGGTTAACATTACTCTTGTTGCTTCAAATGAGCTGTATTCTCATCAGAAAGCTGCAGGTCTTTTTGAAATGTGCTGGAGGGGCTGGAAAATTGTAGACACACTCGGTGCATGAGCTGGCTCGAGTGTTTGTGCTGGAGAGTATCATTGTCGGATTTCTCTTTACAACTCAAAAGTCAACATCATAGTTGACAAAAACGACAAAGAAACTAAGAGGCTCTACAGTGCAAGAACAACAATCGCCATTTCAAATCCCTTAAGGTAATATTATGTCACTCATTATACTGCCATCATGCAAAGTTGAAACATGCCTTGGAACACATTCAGATTCAGCAGAGCGTCAAACCAGAGCCATGACTCTTCCTTTCTTTGTTCTGACTCTTCCTGTGTGTGTGTTCTATCAGGAAGAATTCTTTGGGCTTCTTGTAATGGCTCTTGTACGTCATGCGATCCTGTGTCTTTTCCTTTCTGTGCTTTATAATAGAGGACATGCCCCAGCCCGTGACTGCTCTCTAGTTTCTGTCTTCTCTCTTCGTGCACACAGTCTGCTCTGATGGGCCTCATAATGATCTGCAGTGGAGCTACAACTGCTTGAAAGCAAGTAGTCAGGAAACGGCAGCGGGCTGTGAACTATCTTTGCTGCTGCAGCCCAGAGAGAGCTGACTGAGTTTACTCCGTGACCACGAAACCATTTAGTTATTCAACTTACAGCTAGTTTATGAAAACTTTTCACCTTTACTGTTGGTGGCCAGCTGGTGATTGGTTGGTCTTTAAAGGGAAGGAGACTGGCAACACACAGTGATACATTTCACATTTCTGCAATGTTAGTATGAGGGGATTGCCACTGGGATTCAACAATTTTAGTAAGTACCTTTAGGAGATTATCCAAAAAGACTACTGGACACACTGGTGAGAAGTGATCCAATACCACATAGCAGTTTACAAAGATGTTAACATGTTTGTATAAAGAAACACTGTACGTAGTCTGTAGGTCCATAGTACACAATTCAATAAAGTAAATGACAAGCTGTTAAATTAAGTAGGTATATGGATCAGGAAATGCAACAAGTCAGCAGAAGAATGAATAAATTATGTTAAGTTGAAAAGGTAAACAAATAAGTTATGAATAGATAGATGAAAAGGATCAACAAACAAAAAAGTAAACAACAAGAGGTAAATAAGTACACAAGTAAGTCCAAGTAGAGTGAGAAAGACAAATATTTCATCAGTGCAGACAACTTCAGAGCTCGTCTGTGTCCAGAACCGACTCATTCACATTTACTTATATTTAACTCTGGCTCAAACTCTGTGGATACAGCTGATAAGTTATAAATACGACGGGACTGAATGTGCCTCCAGTGCCACCGCTCCCACCACACGCATCACGCGCTGTGTGTAGGGCACCAAGTGCTGAGGGGGCACCAAAAATAGCCTAATGAAAAATCATCATAGTCATAATAATTATAATGCCGATATTATTTCAGTATAGAGATATTAGGCACTTTTTAGGCTTGTATATCCCAAAACAGGCCGAACAAGAGATATATTTAATTGCTCAAGAAAGTAACGATGACCCCCCCCCCCAAAAAAAAAGGTAATATGCTTAGGGCACCAAAATGGCTAGCAGTGTGTGCCTCTGTGGATTTTAATGCATTACATTACTCATTATTACTGTCAATAACTCACAATCGAACCTGTAAATGTCATCAGACTGGAATCATCATGACCAATGGATAAGTGAGCAATACGACTATTCTGAAATATCAACGGAGCTTGTACCGCATATAGTTGCTGATTTGTATATACAACTGGTGTCTATGGGATTGTGCTCAAATATGGGATGCACAATATGATTTTTTTTTTCCAACTGGTAATTACCTGATCTCCTTAGCTGATAAGATAACTGATAATTTTGTGTTTTTGCATTTTAAAAAGAAGTCCCTAACCTGTCATTTATGCATAGCTGAGGGCAAGAAAGGCTCAAATGTACTTTTTTGTACTTTTACAGTAATGCCCTTAAGTAATTGAAAGCAATTTGACTTTGTATCATTGTCTCTTTTTACAAACTAAACATTTAAGGCATTTAGCAGATGTTTTTGTCCAAAGTGACTTATAATAAGTACATTTGTCACAAGAGAGAAACCACAAC
>OMLP01023574.1:16857-52003 GCA_900302685.1 Spondyliosoma cantharus | reverse complement strand
CAGGAGACTGCTGCGACATCTTCGAGTGCCAGAAAGGTGATTACACAGAGCTGCACGCTGCACTACAAACCGTTTCGATTGGCCTCCCGCTGGGGGGGTAGCAATGGCACAGTCGGTGTGAGATTCATCGCCTTTGAGGAAGCAATTATTTCCCTTAGAGTAAGGCTTTCCTCCCTGCTGACTAAATGTCCACAGATGAAAAGCAAAGCTGCTGATTGGATAATTGCTGTTGGGCTGTTTTTATCAGGCTGGGTCGATGCCTCTCAGGGTTAAGACCATGGTTCAAAGGCATTTTTTCAGGGGTGTATCCACAGATATATCTGTTGCCTGAAGCAATTTTACAAATATAATGGATCTTAAATGCCTGTGCACCATTTTCTCACCTGGTAAAAAAGAGGAACTGCAGGGAAAGAGAAGCAAAGGAGATCACATGCAGAGCATACCTGTCAACACTCCGGATTTTCATGGGAAGTCGCCCATTTCTAACTCTGTTCTCCTACTTTGCTCCCAATCGGTATAATCTCCTGTTGCATGCACAAAAGACCCTCCTGATGTGCATCACTCATCACTGCGCCCGCTTAAGCCCTACACTGCGCTCAGATTCCCGCTGAAAAAATGGATGAAACGGGTCCCAGAAAGAAGAAATACGCTTCCAAATCTTCCCCTTTTTATAAAGTTAATTTCAGATGTTGGCTTTCAGTCACTTTTTTGTACTAATTAACTTTGTTGCGGGCTCTGAATTTAAGAATTTATTCTATTAATCTGGGGTGTAAGGTTTTATGCAGGCGGTCTCCGTCTTTTCCGCAGCCTTAAATTGGCAGGTATGATATAGACGTGGCCCGGAGGCAGCCAGGAGAGTCAGGAAGGCAGGGAGGGGACCTGTGGTATTGGTCTGTTTACTCTGTGCTCCCAACAAATATTCGCTGTTTTACCAACAGAACAAATTCCCATTCTGGCCCCTCCACATGCATAAATGAGTGCCGTGTCCCGGAATTAATGGACTTAACGAGCCCAGTGACCAGAAAAGTGCTTAGGCTACGAATTTGCTCAACAGAAGTGCAGTGTCAAAGGGTTCCTGTCTGGTCACACGTCCAAAGGGAAAAGGTTCAACAGTTCATTGATGGGAATGCTTTTTATGTGCTCCAGTCTGCCAGTGGGGAGGGTAATCGAGTCCGGCAGGCCGGCGGGGGCTGAATGGCAGCCGTGGGGGCCATGGGATCAGTGTTTTGATAACAAGTGTCTGCTGCTCTTTGGGCCTGGGGCTTGATGCCTTTTGTGCTGCCCCTACCGTCCGTTAGGCCTGCATGACTGCGCGCCGTGTCAGAAAGCTCCACAGACAGGGACACGTACAAGGACACACACTGGGGGCCCCCTAGTCACCTCCCCGGCCCCTAAAAGCACTGGCTCCACATACTGTATTCATGTTAAGTCTAGGTTGCTCTCAAATACCGTACCTTTTCTCTAATGGAACACACTTTAGCACGGCCCCCTATTGTCTCCGAGTGTCAGGCTTGGACTGATTAACTTGTTTCCATTGCCCACTTGGCTGAGGGCTCGTATTTAGTCAGGGTCAGTGTGTGCGGTGACAATAAATCCCACCTGTGTGTTTTGGCCTCTATCGCAGATATACTCTTTCCACTGCTGGCCCGGAGAATGGCTGCAACTGGGTGGCAAACCAAACCTGGCAGCTCCGTCCTGACCTGATGTCATCTGATGTCACAGATAATCCTGTTAGATCCTGTTTAGCCGTGCTCTGTTGTTTATCAACACGCTAGCTGTAACATATACTGCGTACGTCCTCTGGACGCAGCCTGGGTTCAGCCTGGGTCCATCACACTGATGGTTCTCAGGGCTCAGCTAAAAAAACACACAACAACCATGTTCTCAGTTAGGGACTTAATTAAAAATTCATATTTCTACATTGTCATTTAATATTCGGGAACTAATCAAAAGTCTGTAAAAAATGATTTTGATAAATCCCATCACTATTCCTCCCCGGGGGAAAGTCATGCTTCCCTCTGTGGTTTTGCCTAATTCGCCTCTAAACCACAAGAAGCGCCAGTATGACAGTCCATTATGAATGATTTAGACCTGCCTGAGGTCAGTGTTTTATGGCCTATCCATCTCCGCATCCAATCCTCACCTCAATTTAGAGAAGACTGAACATCACAAAGCATGACTGGAATTTAGACTCGGTGCCGCAAGTTGTTTTAGGGATTACCATTAACAAACACTGCGGAAATCACATGTGAGCGTCCCCTCATGTGACTTCCTATTGCTCCTGCGAGCGTTAGAAAACGTTGCTGTGCCTTTTGATTTCGGCCAGCTAGAGCGCTTATTGCATTTTCTCTGCTCGGCTTTGCATGCACGCAAAGCGGGGACGGCTGGAATACTGAGGAGGAGGGAACACAAAGATGGCGAGGAGGAGAATAAAAGATCAACAAATCCCCGCGCCGCTTTCAACTAAGTTGTCCCACCTGCTTTGCGTTAGAGAGCGGCGCTGCTCGTCGGGAGGCGCGGGGGTCATCGGCGCGGACGCTTTGAGTCTGCGCTCAAAGGTATGGCGTGCAGATGCCGGCCACAGCCTCCACTCTCGTTTATAGGGAAAACCGCTGGCCCCACATCTGCTTGCATCTGTGCAATGCATTTACTCGCCTAACTAGTGCAGCTACTCATCTGTGATTGTGGAGACTTTCTTACATAACCACATTGCCTCACCTCCCTCATGTTGGAGTGTGTTTGATGAAAAGTTAGTGTGTGGTTACTTGAGATCTCCGAACGATGAGTCACCCAAACCGCCGTGGTACATTTGAAGACGTAATCGAGCATTACCCACTGGGATGTCATGTTGTAATCTTCCTGTTCCCGCGGCTATAAAAATTAATTATATTTGTGTCATTATGTGGACTGAGGATGTTATTATTGTTATGTCTTTTAGCTTTTTAAAAAACTTTACAAACACGCACAGTCGTGCATTTGGGGTGTAACGATTCTCAAAATCCATGGTTCAGTTCAGACCTTGAGTTTTGTTTGTTTGTTTGTTTGGTTTTTGCGGGGGTTGAATAAGAATACCAACAAGACTATAATTGCCATTACGTCAAAGCCATCATTCACATCCATTACATATATTTACTATGTAAACAAAAGCAAACGAGTCATTAAAAAGCACTTCTCTTAAGACCAGTGCAGCGAAAAGTGGGATGGGAGTGAAATGCGACACATTAAGTAGTTTACAAGCAGCCCCTGAAGGCACAGCTGTTCACAGTCCAACAAAACACGAGTTTTAGGGATAAGACGGGAGACCAATTTGAGGAGAAAGGTTTTTTTTTGTTGTTGCAATAATTGTTGTCCGTTTGGGTGCAGGATTGACAGTGAACTGTTGCAAGGTAATGTGAGTCAGGAAAAAAGTGAAAATAAGTGCTTTGACGGGCCCGTTTTTCTGTGAACAAGACCAGACTCAAGTTTTCCAGCGGTGCTGTAACTAAGCCCATTTATCTCACAGTAAAAGGAGCAGGTTCTGAGTGCTTGGATGCTTCTAGAAAAAGGCAGTCCGGAGCATTGATTCACTCCACCTGCCACCGGCACACTGAGCCCAGATTCTGCCAAAGCCTCAGACCCACTACTGTTTTCTTTTACTCGACAGTGCAAGAGCCCAACGCCTTTTCAATACTTGATAGATCCCTGTGAAATTCCTCCTCACGGACTTGGCCTCATTGTCTGATGAATGCCATTCCTCCCCACAGGCTCACCTCGGCACCATTTGGTTCGGATAAACATTTCCATCAATCGCGGAAAATGAATGGATGTTTACGGATTTGTAATTCACTGTATACAGTTGTGAAAGTCTCTCACCGATCAGCCTTGACGTTTGTGATTAAAATCTGCGTTTTGTCTGTCACACGGTCATGAAAACAAAATTCTTGTGTTAATCTTTGCCAAATGTGACGGACACCTGACTGCACTGTGCCCCGCTCGTGTGTTAAGCATCACGATCCGCACATGGTGCTCAGTTTGATCCGTCTGATCATTCTTTCCCTTGTTTCTCCTCCGTAGTCTCTCCCAAGTGTGTCCACAATGGGAAGGAGTTTTCCGAGGGTGAGGTGTACCGCATGGACCCCTGCTGGCTGTGTCAGTGCCGGGGTGGGATCTCCTTCTGCTCCAAGGCAGAGTGCGCTGAGCTGGACTGTGAAAACTTTTACATTCCTGAGGGCGAGTGTTGCCCCGTCTGCATAGGTACACACATTTACCTTTATCATGAATATTATTATTATTATTATTATTTAACCATTATTCTGTTAAGATATGACAACCTAATTCTTCATTTGGCCAACCGTTACATTGTTAAAAGAGGTAGATTCTGATTTACATTAGTGTTTTGGATTTTTAAAAGGGATAGTTCACCCCCAGAATCAAAAATACATATTTCTCCTTTTTCCTGTGATGCTATTTATCCATCAAGATGTTTTAAGTATGAGTTGCTGAATTATGGAGATATATGGGCCGTATAGATGTCTGCCTCATCTCAAATATAATGGAGCAAGATGGCAGCTTGTGGTGCTCAAAGCTCCAAAAGCGTATATCTGGGAAAAAAAAACAAAAACTCAACAGCAATGTATCTTTCCAGAAATCACGACCCGGTTAATTAAGATTATACACAGATCTTGTCAAAGCTGTTTTCTTTCTACCAAACAACACGCGCCAACCATATCACTATGCAGGAGGAAGGGTGTATTGACTCACGGACAAGAGGATCAGGCTCATGACCGCATGGGACACAAACATTGACGCCGTCCTCCTCGGCTCAGATGTAATGTTAGCTAGTCGGCAACGCCCACTAAAGCAATCTAGATGGATGAATAGCACAACTGGTAGAACACAAATGAGCTCAAAGCCAGGTAGGGAGCTCTGATATGGCCCATATGGCAACCACATTACAGTCTGCTAAAGACAGGGGATGGAGTCGGTTGCCAGTTCTGGCCGCTGCCCACTTGGCTACAGTTGATCGGGCATATGAAAAGTGAGTGAAGAAGACAAAGAGTGAGGCTACGTCGGAGATCATGTCAGGTCAGCGTTGGAAGAACACCTGGAACACGCAGGCATTTAGATGGTATGGAATGCTTTCATCTTCTTCCTATGGAAAGCTGCTCTCCGCTTACTGTACGGCTCACTGCGGAGAACATTGGCTGTAATACTCTTAATCCCGATCAACCAACGTATCTAAGGTTGCCTGGTTGTGATTACACTTGAAGCTGCACTAATCGTTATTATTATCGTTACTTTTGAATGTACCCTATGCAGGATTTTCTGGCAAAAAACAAAACAATGTAAAGACTCATACAAAAGTTATCCCTTTCTCTCGTCACTTACGATCCACTAGAAGTGCTAGAAGTGTGTGTGGTTCTGTCTTTTCCTTATATTTTATCATTTTCGGGACATTTCTGGGTACAGGCGTTTGGTCAGTGGTGTGTAGCCCCCGGCCAATGACAGACAAGAGCTGCAGGTCTGTGTGTCTGTTTGACCGAGGGCGAGATGAGCCACACACCCATACACAGGCACTATGTTACTTTTAAAGTAATGCCAGCGAAGGTTGTCGAGAGGACAGGGGAGAGAAAAATCGATCTTGCTCAGGTTAATCACAGCCAGATGGACGGAACCTCTACAGCCAAAACAGTTCAGTAAGCCGCACCAAAACGCGGGAATATGAATACACCTTTGTGTCGCGTAGGGAAAATACTGAGACCACCTTCTAACCTGCCTCTGTTAGCAATAAACAGTGGAACAAAAACAATTAAGGCTGTTTATAGTAAATGGAAAAAAAAGGCTCTCGGAGCCGGGCCCAGGCGCCGTACATCACCTCAAGCTGAGCGGAATGACTTAATGGTTCCTTCTTAAGACTAATGGCTTACACATCAAAACAGTTTTTAAAGTGCTTCGGAGTGAAGTTTATTGTATCAGACTGTGATACAGGGTTAGGGTTCACAGCTGAAACTCGCATGGATGACTTCAAGCTTTGGGACCGGCCGTTATGAATGTCATCGCCCTCGCCGTGGTCCCGATGATCAAATCTCGCTCGGGACGACACAGCGATACCCCGAAACTCATCTGTCTCGTTTCAACTTAAATCCCTCCGTACATCGCAGCCAGAGGCCTCTCCTCAAATGAATAAATGTAAATGAGTCATTTAAATTCAACTCCACAGGTCTTGGTGATGAGCCAGTTTCCATATCTTGTTAGCTCACTCATGGGGCATCCTGCATCCTCTCAGTCTGTCTCCTGTTAATTCAATTACAGTAGAGGATGGACTGAAGCTATGGCTTTAAATTCCACTCATGGTAGCCAAACCAAACTGTACATGTGATTATGCTAAGAATCAGATCCAAGATTCTCCTCTTTCCTCTGATTTTCTTCTTTAACCCTCAGTGCGTTTCTCTTTCTTCCCTCCCAGATGTGGAGTTACTGTCAATGGACAGCACCAAGGCAAGCTGCTGGGTGAACAACAAGCTGCGAGCCCACGAGGAGCAGTGGAAAGAGGACGACTGCACCTTCTGCCAGTGCGTGGACGGAGAGCCGCACTGCACGGCCATGGCCTGCAAACAGAGCTGCCAGAACCCGGTCAAGATCCCCGGAGAGTGCTGTCCCTTCTGCGAAGGTACAGCGCTGGCCTTCAAAACCACTTGTCTTTTATTATTTATTATATCTTAATGTATAACTCAGACCTATGTGAGGTACACATTAGCCCACATACCACATGTAGGAGGCTCCTGTGTCCCCGCAGCTTTGCCACAGAGGCCATGTCAGCATGGGCTCATTAAAGGGGAGGCCACGGAGCATTCTTCGAGCTGCAGGGTTCTTTGTGTTCCTTTATTACTGTTGCCCGCCAAAATGAGACCCACCTGTGTCTGCGAGGCTGCGCCGGGCTTTTAAGGCAGGAGGCTGCGTAATTGAAGTGGATCCTTTTTTTTCTTTCTTTTTTTTTTGCGATTGTAATTAGTTACAGCTCGTTGGGCTGCTCCTCCCACCGAACGTGGCGAGAGGCGTCTGACGGGAATCGCCGCGGTGCATGTGGGCTGTTGTTGTTGACTCCACAATGGAGCTGGCCCCGATTCAAGAGAGTCTGGGCAGTGCTAGACGCTGACTCCAGTCCAGGGGCCGCTCTGTTATCTCCACGTGTAGACTAACCAGAACTAAAACATGCTCTTCAGATGCATTTGACTTATTAATAGGAGACGGTTCCACACAATAAGAAAGAGAGGTATAATCCCCCTTACAGTGCGACCCACCCTGGTGTAATTGCTCTGCATTTATCTGTAATTACTGTTTACTCCAGAATAGGAGCACTGTAAATAGGTAGCTATTACAGTTGGCACAAGTAGCATAGATGAGGTGTTACACCTGAGGGGATCCTGGCACACGTATCAAAAACAGAAAGAAAATCATAAAATAAATCTGTTCTTCGTTGTGTCTTGTGCAAAGTTTTTTTATTCTCCATCATCTCTTTTGTTCTCCAGAGCCTTCCTATGAGACAGTCAGCCCCATGCTCTGTCCTCCCCTGGAAAACTGCTCCCTCTCGGGAAACGACTGCCCCTATGGCTTCCAACAGGACAAGAACGGATGTCTGCTCTGCCACTGTCTCAACAGTAAGTTCTCTTTCCTCCAGGGTTTGACTTGCGGGGGCTTGAACGTGACACAATTCTTGACATGCTGCCACTTGCAGCTTTGCCTTAAAATGTGTGGACAAGCATTGTGCATTTATGTGTTTGCGCATGCTGACGTCGGACATCAGCAAAGACATGTTCACATTCAGGACAGCTTATTTGTGTCCATGGCTGCAGTCTTTACAAAAATGTTCCTGCCCCCATGCCCCATAGCAACTCATGCTCATGCCTTTGATGGATTGTCGTGCCCATGATCAGATGACCTCTCCCTCAACTCTTTCAGATGACTCCTGCCCTGACCTGGGAAAATACTGTTCCCTGAAATGCCCGATGGGATACGAGAGGGACGATTTCGGCTGTGAGGTGTGCGAGTGCAGCATCCCCATGCCCAAGTGCCGACCTCTGACCTGCTCTAAGACCTGCCCCTATGGCTATGTGTAAGTACACCCAGTGAACCTGTGGGTTTCTCTCTTCCCTCCCCCCTAAGTCCGCATTTTTCATCTGTGTTTTCAGCCTGTTTCACAAGCATATGTGGCTGTTGGTGGCATCACAATGCAGATATATCATTAAACTATGCTCTTTGCTCTTACATGCTCACAAATAATAATCTCAGTGGATAGTTATCTTTGTTTTACTCCAGAGAAAATGGTTTTTGGGGAAGAAATTCTAATCAAAAGATTCATTTTAATTGATTTGATCTGTTTCAATAGGTAGTTAAAAACATAATAACCACAGGCCAGTGCCTGTTTGGTCCTGATAAACAGGAGGTAGAAGAGGCTATGGCAACAGTACTGTAGTTTGGCATCACAGATCAAACGGCCTACCTTGGCGGCTGGTCCAATCCAGGTCTCTAAATCTGTGTGTCAGAGTGTGTGTGTGTATGTGTGTGTGAGTAATTCACTGTGAGGTCCTGCAACTCCTTTCCTCCTAATCCCATTTAACCCAATCAAACATCTGGAAGTGCTCTCCACCAGGGCGCTCGGTCCCCAGGCGACGCTCCCATTTCATAAATCATCGTTCCGTCTCAAAACGACGATCAAAAACACATCAGGACAAAAGCTGCCTTCATGAAACGTATACAGTTGGGATTCTTCTGGTATCTCAGCCATGCTATGTGGAGCCACGGCTCAAGATGGGCCCGATATGTCTGCGCAGGAAAGGAGAGGAAGAAGAGGAGGAGAGGATGAAGGGAGGAGAGGAGAGGAGAGGAGAGGAGAGGATGAGGGGGAGCCCATGGGGAAAAGAAGAGCAGGAAGTCCTAGCTTTATCCTTCATAAGCAGCTGTTTAGGTCTACCCTCAGAAGTCAGAAAGCCTCTGAGAGCTTGCCAGCCTTACAATGCAGATCTGTCCGCTCACACAGGATCTCAGCATGCCACCACAAAGCAACAAAAGGCACAAAGGATCTCTGTGTTTATACTGTTGATGACATCCTGTGTGTACTGTAATGTACATATCCAAAACTGAAGGCGCAGGATGAATGTAAACCCTGTAAACCATGCGTACCCATGTGTTGAACACTCCCCTCCTGTGTTGACAGTCCAGATGAAGGACTTTTCTCAGGGTCGCTCTTACGACTGAAGTTGTGTTTTAAAATCGTCCATAGCTCAAAATCATCACTGTGACCTCACAGGTCATGAATGGCATTCTTCTGGCCATCACACTTGCGGCACACTGGAAATTGTGCCGAGCCAGCAGTCCCAGGGCCGGGGGGCCCCCAGTGCCTCCCCGAGCCCCTCTATCCCCCTGGAGCCCAAAGCGCTGCTTGGCATTCCACACACCATCTTTAAACAAAGCCTTGCTCTAAGGTCGCAGCACTCTCTGTCTCTGTATTTGTACAGTGAGGCTCTGGCCAAACCCTCACAGTGTTGTTTCAATAGCTGTTATTGCTGTTTCAGCATAGATAGGGCGCTCTGTTTTCTGAAGGCTGACATGCTCTGTCCTCTTTATGGGACACAGCACCCATCCATGGGTTCGAGGGCTTATTTTATTTATGCTGGCCTGGCAGATGAAGATTAATCGAGCAATTACCCAGACCTAATGAGACCGCTGCTTCATAAAATGGGTATCATCACTTACCCGGAGAGAGCGAGAGAGAGAGAGAGAGAGAGAGAGGTGGAGAGGGAGGCTCGCTGGGTGAAAGAGGCCTGAATGTTAGACAGAGAGGGATAGAGAGCGAGTCTAGAAGTGTGGATGCAGGTCATTGTTTCATCTGCGTTTTCTATCTATCAACCTGCAGCTCATCCATGTTTTATCAGGTGGATAATTGGATCCGACCGGCCTATTTCCAGCCTCTGCAGCTTCTGCACTTAATACTGCTCCGCTTTCTTTTTAGGTGAGGGTATCCCTTTAATTAGGCTTTGTTCCGACAACTGGATCCACCGACAACGCAGAACAAAATGTGATTTCATTCATTCATTTGGTCTATAACGCAGACCTGAAGGCAGATAGGAATGGTGCCAGGGAGATTTCATGACTGGTGTCAGACAAAATTGCACAGTGAATGCAGGGTTTGCTTCATGCTGCATGTTAAAGATATAATATTTATAATTTTTTTCATTAAAATGGCACAAAACCACTTGACCTTTTGTATTTTCTTGAGTTGTGTCACAACACTCTTACCCAGAGAAATCAGTTATTTATGCAAGGTACTGGTGCATTTCATTTCAGATGTGGGAAAAGGAAGTGACCAAACATAACCTGAACAAAACTTTAAATGTTACCTCGTCTGTGAACATGTTGCAGTGGCGGTTGTTGAGCTAGGATGACAACAACTCCCAGGATCCTACGCGCCTTACATCTTTTGTTTAGTTTCGATTGAGAAAAAACCTCTTTATAAATTGTCACTTGCACAGCTTACGCCTGACCCTCAGAAGGCAATATCTCTCTTTCTCTATTTCTCTGTACTCCTCAATCAACATGCCCACATTAGTTCTCGTCTGGCCGCTGCTCTTTGGGGCTGTTATATGTCTGCCAAAGGCTTTTGGAGCAATAAGGATGGCATCAGGGGCAAATTGAAAGCATCTGAATTGGCTTTAGATTGCTCCATCCACAGTCTCCGAGTTGGCATGATGCGCAAACCACAGGGAGTTCACGTGTTGGCCTTTTTGTTTGGCTTTTCTTTAAGGGCAGCTAATGTAGGGAGAGAGGAGGGAAAGCAGGTCCAGATGTTGATTATACCAGACGTGAGCATCTGGTTCTCAATCACAAACACCACGATGCACTCCTCTTTTATCTCAGAGATATCCTCGATGTGGTGCGGTTTTCATTTTGGACAGCACAGGAGTGGCATTGTTTAAGCTATTTTTTTTTTTTTTTTTATATGTGTGTGCGCTTCAATCATGTCTGTGATTGTTTTCCCCTCAGGAGGAACAAGCACGGCTGTGAGATGTGTCGCTGCGTCAAGTGTCCCCCCTTCACCTGCGACAAGCACTGCAGCGACGGCTATCGGCAGAACAGGAAGGGCTGCTCCGTCTGCATGTGTAAAGGTAACCGAGCTCTGGCTTAGCCATCGCCTGCTGCAAAGTGCAAGATAGTGTGACTGAATAGTACCTCAACGGCAATTATTTGACAATAGTACAGGGGTGTCAAAGTGGCACTGTCACACAAAGATACTTCAGGGCATTTATCGATATAGAGTTATATATCAAAGGTAACCCCTGATACATAACTACAGTTCCACCACAGGGTCTTAACTGCAAGCTAGACAAAAAAAACACCAACATCTGGCTTTTGTCTTTAGTGGAAAAAAGGCACAATTGGCATTCATTCCCAGATCAAATTATTGCTCTGGTCAGCGGCGGTGGAATTGGACATCCGGAAGAACACCTTAGTTTACGCCCATTTTCCGACGTGGTGCTATGACATACGTTGATGTTAAGGATGTTGGCACGCATAGGAGAACGCCAGATGAGTTGTCCCAGGCCGTTGGTCGTGGAAGGCCAGAAAGGGCCTTAACATAATCCGTTGGCGTGGCCCTTTGGAGATCATCTCGTCCTGGGCTCGGGCAAGACCATTGGCAGCCTCGTTGACACGTGAATAACTTTACATGCGTCCCCGTTCAAGCAGCGCATTCAGTCGTCGCTGAGTTTGAAAGAGAGGCTGAAGTCCAAGATATTTTAAAAAAAAAAACACAAAACAGAAACAAAACTGCCAAATCATGTGCAACTCAACAGAGATGAGAAAGAATAGAGATGTCTCACTCCTTCTCTACTTCCATCATCCGCTCCAGTAAGACCCTGTGAAATTCAGAATGTTAATAAGACAAGTTTTAATTCTTCTGGATGTCATCTGATTCGGTGCATGACCTGCGACTTTCTACTGTTTCCTGTTTTCAGGAGCGTATGTGAGGTCAAAAGTGACACAAAATCCTGCATATACAAGCTAATTTGGGTGTAATTCATAAATTATCTTGTTATCAAATAGAAATTCACCCATCACATTGTATCCCCGGAGGATTTTTAACCACTAACCCCATATAAATGTTGAGTTATATATCAAGAGTTTGCCCCGCCCGATACATACATAATCACAGTTCCACCACAGAGTCTTAGCTGTAAGCTGTATAAAGGGTAGAGGTTGGAAGGAGATAGGAGAGCTCTGTTAGCAGAGTTGAATTTCTGCCACTAAGCTGCAGCTTAGGTTTCCTGTGACCTTCTGGTGCTCCACTGTGGAGACTTTTTATGAATGCTTGTTTTGGTCCTTGTCGGTGTGTTGCTTTATCCAGCGGCTGTGTGCGCAACTCTAATTAGATTCCCTCAACCCCCTGAGTTTGAAGCAAGTATACAGACGCCATATTTATGCGCCACCACATTTTATGCGATGTGTTTATTTTTTTGGCCAGTTTAGCTGCATTATAAATATGTCTGCCTCGAATATATCTCTGGTTTTCCTGTATGGCGAGATGATCAGTCGGAGCAGCTGGCTCCTCGTCTCCGCAAACAGAGCTGTGACCTTCTGCAAATACACTGCTGTTTACCTGATTCTGAACCCTTGTATCGGCCTCTCTGTGGACTGCTAAAATATTCAGGGATAGGAAACTCTTTTTTTGGAAGTGCATTTTTCACTGTGCGTTGTTTCCGAGCCAAGGTTTCACATGAAAGAGAGAAGAGGCATCTAAACATCTGCCTGAACTCTGCAACGTAGCACTGCGTTCGGCTTTGTTCCAGATCCCAGCAGATCCCTGCAAGCTTTAACGGCCGCACTGTGTTTAACACATGCAGGGGCTTGGTTACTGGCAACGTGGGCCCTTCATAAGATGTGATATGTCTGCCTTTTAGGTGTGATGTGATGATGTGACGATACTGTGGGGAATTCATTAAGCTTTATTCAAGGTTTGATTATGAATTGAGATTTGGTTTTGGACGCACATGTGCAATAAAGTAATTCCCGCAAACAAAACCACAACCATTTAGTTCTCACTCAGTCCTCCAATGAAATTGGCCCTACAAGAATAATACTGGTCCTTTTTTACCGTAAATCATAAATGCACTTAATGAAATTTCCACAGAGAATTTACAAGGTTACTGTCTGCACAGTTCCTCCACAAGTCTTTCCTCTAATCCCCCTCTAATGCCTGTGCCTCTCGCGTTTGTGTCTCTAGAAAGTGGCCATGTCCCGAGCACCACCGTCCCAGCACCGATGCCCAGCTACTGCCTCACCTCCAACGGGCACCGATACGAGGAAGGCGCCGGCTGGCATGACGGCTGTCGTGACTGCTACTGCCACGCTGGACGGGAGATGTGCGTGCTCATTTCGTGCCCCGTGCCCAGCTGTTCTCATCCAGTTGTGAGGCCTGACCAGTGTTGCCCCACGTGTGAGGGTACGTCGCTGCAATTCAATAATTATTTATTTTGTATCCAGTTAATACCAGTTTTAAAATCCTATCCAGTTTTGGCCATGTTTCCTTTTGGCAACAGTGACATTGTACTCAACAAGTTAGTTTGTTGAGATGTGGCGATGTGGTGACATTGCTTGAAACAAACTCAGAGGTTAGCTTAAAGGTGCAATATGAAAGAATTTACAAAAAACTAAAATGATTAACAGACTGGGAAGAAATAACAATTCTGACATGATGTTAGCAACATCTATGTGTTGTGTTGCAGATATATCTACTCAAGTTAACATGTTAACCAGCTAGCCTCAGCCTGTCGTGTCCTATAATACCCCTGTACTCTCCTAGCCTGGACCACTAACTGCATGGCTAACTGAGCTAACTACAGTTAGATGCATTTAGCAGTTATTCTGGGGATATGCTGCCCCTCTTTCTGTTCGGAGTGACCTTGCCTCGACAGGTGGCCACTTCTTGCATATTGCATCTTTAAGTTATTACTCAAACCATGTGTTGAAAACATCCGTAACAGTTTGCAGACTTCCTGGTGCAAAACGTGACCTCCCACACATGCTATAGTTTGAGCTTGCAGTTTTGCATTTTCCAATGCAATTGAGGGATCATTACCAACATTATGGGTGCACTCATGTTCCACGACTGTATTGCAGCAATATGTTTGCAGATTTCAGCAACTACTTGAATTAACAGGTGACGTGCCAAAGAACAAAAATGTCGACAATTAATTCAAATTTTCATGCATTTTGCAATCAAAATATTATTTTTTTCACAAGTAATAACTCCTTCCTTGGCAAAAGCTGAGGGTTTGACTAATACCAGGAACAATCAGGACATTCCCACAAGGTTCTCATGCAATATTAGGAATTAATGGACACTCCGGAATCGATCAGAATCAAGTATTCATCCTGATCATGGTGTTATAACCAATAAAATTGAAGGTCCAAACTACAAAAAATTGGAATAATCCCTTAAAATCTTCTCATTAGATAAAGGCAAACTCAGATGTGTCAGATCGGTTTGCAGGTTTACGTCTTGGAAATTCTTAATGAAGATCTGAGGTCTTTGTTGACTCAGTTAGCATGTAGGCACACCGCACACACACACACAAAATGCTTTAGGACTCACTTTGACATTCAATAACAGTTAATACACATGCTTCCTTGCACACACACACACACATACACATCTGGCAACACACACCATACAGCTCCCTGACAGTTCATTCAAGCGAGAGATTTAGATCATTAGCTAGCTTTTAGGCCTTAGACTTGCCAGCCACTTAAACTCTCAAACACACAGTCTCTGTCTGTCCGTCTCTCTAAAAATGGAAGGCAAACTGATTCACACCCACACGTTTTTATCCACAACCCTCCGACTCATGCGGGATATTTATGGAGGAGTGACTCAGTTGGCTGTTCAAATATTTAGGAGTGAAAGAATGTCTACAACTTTCAGAAGCTACGCACACTTTGCAGTCAGGGGACAACGGGCTAACTCTTTGCAGATGTCTGCTACTCTGCTGGACACAAAGATGTTTTCAACTAAACGAGTGTCAAAACACGAGTTGGACACCGCCCTACACTGCCCAAGGCCTCTCTTTAATGAATGATGGTCTCCCGTGCATCCTCATTCGTGTAACTTATGACCCTGTTTACTCTTTCACTCCGTCGTGTTGCAGTGGTTGTTATGAGCTGAATGAATGTTCGTTTGGCACAGACCAGAATGTGAAGTTGATAGCACAACGCTAACATGACTGTTTCCTTTCTTCTCCTCTCCCCCACTGTAGACGAGTCAGGCAGCGGTCAACCAGAGGGGATGGACATGGTGGTGTGCAGAGCGCCCGGGGGGGAGTTTTACGTGGAGGGGGAGACCTGGAACCTGGACGAGTGCACGCGCTGCACCTGCAGGAAGGGACGTGTCCTGTGCGACACTGAAGTGTGTCCCCCGGCTCTCTGCCAGACGCCAGTCAGGAACAAGGACACCTGTTGCCATGTGTGCCCAGGTAATAAGAAAAAGGGCAGGAAAAAAAGACCCGGGGGGTGGGGGATGGGGGCATCAGAAGAAAAGTATAAAGCTGTTTTGGATGTGCTATCAGCATGTGGTTCTGGAAGGTCTTGCATGTTGCACTCCGCCGGGCAGTTTTATGTCAGGCCCACAGACTCATAAAGAAACCAGCCAAGACCGGTTGGGTTTACATAGCAGGCGGCAGCACATGTGCACCGCTTTCACCCAGCAGTCCTCGCCGAAGGTTCATCGTAACCTCTCTCATAGCTGGAGGCGCAAGAATGTAACTATGTAATTTGCGCTCAATCTGTGCTATTCCCCCCGGTTATGGGAATAAACTCCGACAACAAATGTCTACGCAAATGCAAAACCACACGCATATTTTATTTACAAGTGCACCCAAACACTCGAGCCTCTCTCATACGCTTAGAATCAACATGTCCCAAGCGCTCCCCCAGCATGAGGCCCACAAATCAGCAATGCATGACTGCGCCTGAGAGCTGCTGCTCCTTGAGAATGCCGGCCCGCCTTATCACTGCATCTCCCTTCACAAAAGCAGATTGTCAGAGGCCGGCCTTTGATATATGTATGGGTCTGGTCACCAGGAATGTGGGAATAATACACATCTCACTGACAGGCCTTATGATGTATGTGTACTGTAGAGCAGTGCGGTGTGTACATGCTAACTAACTCATGAGTAGGCCTCAGATCTCAGGCCTGCAGGGGTCTGATGAGACGGAGAGATAAGGCCGCAGAGCTGACATCTGACATATGGAGCCACTTGTGTTTGTGTTTAACATACAGTAAAGCATCTTTCCCTTGGCGTCACCTTAAAGGCCCCATAACTTCTGTGGATTGAGATGTTGTACAGCGGGGATAAATGCGGGAGTCCCGTAGAGGCCATAGCACTCAGACAGAATTAGGTTTTTCTTTGAAATATTCTCTTCAAGCTAAACTTTACATGCTCCAACCTTACATTACCAAGGCTTATTAAAGGTGCAATATGTAGGAATGCTATCCAGCTAGCCCCAGCGGTCCAAGGCTCTTGCCAGTCTGGGCATACCCATGTCAGAGAACAGGACTGCTGGCTACATGGTTAACTAAGCAAACTAGCTAACGGCAGCTACAGTTAGCAGCAACCAGCTGTTACTCTTGTGATATGCTGCCCCCTATATGTCTGGAGTCTAAATTCAACAGCTGGACAATTCCTACATACTGCACCTTTAAGTGAGGAAAGAAGTTGGAACCTAACCCAGCACACAGCTCCATATCTTACCTTATCCTTTAACTATTTTCATTATTAACTTTATTTGAACCTGTGTGCGACTGCAGACGAGACGCAGAGCCCGCTGCTGCCAGTCAACAACAGCCAGCAGGAGTACTGCATAACCAACGACGGAGATGTGCTGCTGGCGGGAGACTCCTGGAAAGCCAACGCCTGTACCAGCTGCACCTGCAACAACGGCACCATTCAGTGTTTCTCCCAGCGCTGTCCGGCTGCCAACTGCAGGGTGCCCGTCTTACGCAAGGGCCAGTGCTGCCCACACTGTCTCGGTGAGTCTCAGTCAAGAGACGGCTGCCTTCAGACTCAACTTTGAGTATTTTTGTGGCTTAAACTGAACCCTGAGTTTATACATTCTGAATGAGGTTCATGTTACATACTAAACAGTTGTTTATGTACCACTTCCACAAAGTAAGAACAAGATGTCAAAGTTGTGGTACCACTGAAACGAGGCCCAGCCTGTTGTTGTTGTTGGGAGAGTCATAATTTATAGCGCCACACGTCAAAAAGAGGGCGTCACCGAGGGGTTTCCTACGCTGACTGCGCGGGTATGTGTTTGTTCGTTAGATACCGCCACTCTGGCGCTTCTTAGGCAAACACGAGCGTTGACAACACCATTCCATGTGACATGCACACACGGGCACCGCTCGGAGCGAAAAACATTCCTCGAGCATCCGCACATTCACACGTGTTTCCTGTCCCCAACTGAATCGGCCCGCGTTGCCCCCTCTCCGTGGCGGCACAGGAAGGCAAAGCTCCATGTCAGCTTTTCCTATAGAGGAAAACCTCAGCAGAGGCACCCATTGTTCACCCTGACATGGAGCCGTTTCACCAGGCCTTTGTTTTTGTTATTTGCCCAGTGGAAAACAGAGCTTTTTGTGTAATGCCTTTTTAAAAAAAAAAAGCAGTACAGAGGAAGTTCCTATAAACACACCTTATCAATTTAGACACCAGGGAGTTGATACATTCCCTCGCAGTTATGTCTGGAATGCTTTGTATTACGCCGGTGATATCAGTAAATGGATCTTATTCTTGTCGGAACAGAAATAACAACGTCGGTGCCGGTGATGGTGTCTACCAACGCCCCCAAGACAACGGCCTCTGTGACAGTGGAGAGTGCGGTGTGGATCACCACTGTCACTGTACCGCCCATCATCGCTGAAACAGGTACCTGCTCATATAAATCATCCACATACCCCCGTTACATATAGCCCCTTTAAGTTGTTCTTGCTCTCCAATATAATGGATGCTGTAGGAGCTTGCTGGGCGCATTTAGCTGCCACCGCCCAGTGGCTTGTCTTGGTAGCCTGGAACTGACCGGCTGGATCTCATAACAGAGATTTGGTCTTACTCAAGGAGCTGGTTAACCAAGAAGTTTTGGCTAACCGCATGCAGTGATGCCAGCGCTTTATTTAGCTTCCCCTTTCCTCCTTTTTCAAACATCCTCAAACCCATCATGGATTCATCCCAGTTATTGGCATCGCTGTGTAGCCTACTCCCCTTTGCCAGTGTTTGGAGTTTGTAAATGTTTATTCTGGTGGAGGGTGTTTTGTGATGCCTTGATAAATGAGTGAAAGGAAAATTAACTCATGCTGCACTAAAACGATAATGATTAATGGACGCGGGGTAAACATGATCTCTCTCTCAAGTCAGACAGTGTTTATTTTTCCATGTTTAATACCGAGCTGTGAAGCGAAGAAATAAACTGTTTTCAGATGAAGGCGGGGGGGGGGAACGCTTTCCGTGGGAAAGATCTCTAGTATCGATGTCGTCTGTGTCCCACAGATGAGCCAGGTCTGGGTGAGAATTACCCCAGCCAAACAGAGATGGCCCTCATCTACCAATCGGCAGCCTGGATCCTGGCAGGTCTCCTGCTGGCCATCATCATCTTCCTCGTCGTGGCGTTACTTATCAACAAGAAAAAGAAGTGGGTGCAGATGTCCTGCTACAGCGCACCAAAGAAGGTGAGAAGAGATCTGTAAATCATGTTAATCGGCTCATTATTTTCAAGCGCTGGCTTAAAATGCTCCTTGATCTTTCCGCTTCTGCTACATGCAGCACTAAAGCCGTCATGACGTTAAGATTAATGCTGTTTCCCCTTTGCCCTGCACTTTTAACTGGAACAAGGTCACGTCCATCATGGGGATCTACAACTCGACCATGAAATGAGATTGTAGCGCCAGAAGATCCAAAATTTGTCAAGAGTGTATTGTCAGAGCAAACAAGTGCAAGGTGAAAAAAATTAGAAAGGATTCATCTGACCTGAGTTATGGCTTCAAGGGCAAGAAGGGCAGTGGTGGAAGAAGTATGCAGATCCTTTGCTTAAGTAAAAGTACCTGTTAAGTTAAAGTCCTGCATGAAAAATGTGACCACTACCAGTAAAATGTAAAGTAAGAGTACTGAGATATTATTATATATGACATCGGTAGATTATTAATATTGGAGCATCAATGTATAATCAGCATTTTACTGTTGTCGCTGCTGGAGATGGAGCTAGTTTGACCTACTTTTATATACAGTTTTAAATCCATTACTTTGCCTTGTTCCTAACCTTTTAATTTTGCTGAGATATTGAATCATTTGAACATTTATTGAAATGAAACCAACTGAGACAAATTCCTGTTTACCATGTGATCCAAACTACACTGCGGTTTGCAAGACGT
Organism: Spondyliosoma cantharus; assembly: GCA_900302685.1. Classification (NCBI taxonomy): domain Eukaryota; kingdom Metazoa; phylum Chordata; class Actinopteri; order Spariformes; family Sparidae; genus Spondyliosoma; species Spondyliosoma cantharus. The sequence continues at coordinate 32,553 of OMLP01023574.1, read as the reverse complement.
CAGAGGCCAAAGCAATTGGCTTAGTCATAAACAAGGCGTTGTATTTCAAAAGCTTGTCACATTATTTCTTGTTTAAAATCTTCACTTTAAAGGTTAAGTTCACCCAAACGAGAAAATACAGTCATTATCGACCATGTGGACTGAAACTTGAAGTTTTGTAAGTATGGAAAACGCTTCTAGAGCTTCACAGCAAGACAGCGTTGCAGCATTCTCTGAAAACATCTCGTCTGGCATAATCCAAAAGCCCTGAGATCCCAAACTGGTTTTGAATAGACGTTATTTACATGCTTGATGCGCAGTTGGGCACATGCGCCCACCTCAGACGGGCAAAAGCTTTTAGCCGAACAGCTTACACCCTTTCTTTTAAGCTGAAATCTTCACTTTGTCAGCATCTACTTCAGTTGTTCAGGAGAATGCTGCATCGCTGTTCTACTGTGAAGCTCCAGAAATGTTTTCACAGACATTTTGGGACGAACTTATCCTTTAAAAGTAACTGGTGACTAAAGCTGGAAAATGCCGGAGTAAAAATAGTCAAGTTAGGTACAGTATTTAGGTGAATGTACTTTCCACCACTGAACAAGGTGCTATGTTCTTTTTTCCTGTCCTGCTCAGACTGTGATCCTGAAGAAGCATGTGAACAAGAACTCGGTGGTCTACATGGAGCCCTCCAAGGAGAACAAGTTCCAGAATGTGAAGAATGACTGCGGCATCATCCACTTCTCTCCGGAGATGAGCTCCCCCTGCACGGACAAGATGACCATCCCCAGGGCCAAGCTGAGCATGGGCAACGACTGGACGCCACGCTAAAAACAACAACACCGCTCGAGCCCCCCCCCCCAGCAGATCAGCGCTGTCCGGCACCTCCCACTCTCTCTCGCTGCTGTATCCAAGGCGATTGGGTGACGCACCTTGGGCACCGCCCTTGTTCCCACCCTTCCTTCTCTGAGGATGCTCGACAAGAGACAACACAAGCGACCTCCGTTTTCTTCTACTACGTGTCCATATTCTTCTTTTGGTGGAGTGAGACGCTGGGAGGTGGACGGACGCATGGACAACATAAAAAGGACTCTGCTTTCAAACGGAGAAGGAGGCAGCCGGAGAGGCTCCTCTGTCAGAATCAGACTTTGACTGTGAACATTGTAATATTATTGCCCGTTATTGCCTCCTTTGAAACTGGAACTCTGAGGCAATAAGAGGGGCATAAAAAGCTTTAGGACAGGGGTTTGGGCTGTAGTTTAAAGGGGCTGTAGAGGATGAAGCCCCCCCTGAGATCAGCAGTGCTTCGTGGATGTAATCATTTTCATCAGCAGGGAGGCCAAAGGAACTGATAATCCAGTTGGATCACGTTGGGGTTCAGCAGCCAAATCATAGCAAAGTCAACAGGCTTTATGTAGACCCCCAGATCCAAACCCCTGCCTTAGAATGTGTGGTTTCCATCTAAGTTTTTTGTATATTTCTACAGTGTTTGTACTTGTTGTAGTGTTGTTCTTGGCCACCTCTCGTTTTTATTATGGGTGTCTCTGTGGGGCCAGCTTGAAAACATTTTGAAAATGCCAGTCCAAACATTCCCCCCCCCGATCGAGTTCAGGAAGGACACGCTTCCCAGATTACAGCTTTGTTTTCTACCTTCGACTGACCTGAGCCGTTCCATTCAGAAAACTCCAGACGACAAACCGCAATGATTCTACACAATGAAACATGTGAATTTCCTCTCCAGTTCCTCTCTCGCCTTCTTTTTCCAGGCGGACCAGCCCAATCGGTCGTACTTCATCATCTCAAAGAATCGCGAGAGTTGAGGTGGAGTGACGTTCATCCAGGAAGAGCCGTTTCAGCGGCGCCAGACACTTCATCTGGTCTTTGATACCTCGCCTCACTGCTTCATTTACAGCTGTGCGTTTGCGTGTGTGTGTGTGCGTGCGTGCGTGTGTGTGTGGACCTTCTGTTCACATCGAATGTTAGCGATAGTAATGAGTCTTTTTTAAAGCCTTAATTCTATAGCCTTAATGCATTTTCTTTGTTTTTCCTTTTAATAACCGAGTTAGCCCATATCAAGGAAGCCTGAAAAAACAGTAATATATTCAGATTTAGTTGTACAGCGTCACGGATGGTTCTCATTGACTCTTAAAGTGAAATTATGTGATGTGGAGATGAAAGATGAAAGCGTATGGGGAGCTTGTTTGGTACACATTACAAATTAAGAGCATGTTAAAGAGACGTAGCACTTTTCTTTGGAGCCAGTGTTTTTTTTTTTGAGAGAGAGAGAGACCTGCAGGGATTCCTGGAGGGATAAAGGCCCCTAATCAGGGATTTGATAGGCATATTAAGCCCCGCGGAGATGTTAAACCACTCAAGTGAACACGCTGTTGCAGCTAGAGGCTCTGTACCAATCTGATCAGCACGAGGGGAAGGAGAGAATCTGAGAAGCATTACGAAACAAGGAAAAAGGTCTTGGATCGGAGGTTTCGACCCACTGCCAATTTCTCAATACAAAGACCAATCTGATGCCAAAATTGGTTGGAGACCAGTTTTATATTGAAGTGTTTTAGTAACTCGGTAGATTTGTGTCTGTTTGAATCATGACCATGTGCTTTAAAAAAAGAAAAAATGAAGAGGCGACTGTAAAAGCTTACGCAGTTCTTTGTTCTTCTATGTGTAAAAAAAAAAAAAAAAAAGTAGTTTAAATTAGTAGGACAGAAGAGTACCTTATTTATTTTTTCACATAGCTTTATTTATTAATACTATAGTTTGAGATTTTTTTTTGGGGGGGGGGAAATGAACTTTTTGGTAGCCAAAGCTGCTGTACATTGTAGACTATTTACCATTTCTATCTGCTATATTCTATACGACCTTATTTATTTCACTGTTGCAAACCCTGTAAATATGTTTCCTAGATGAACTGTAACATTTACACTTATTTTGAAAAATAAATGTGTGAACCAAAGTAGTCCCTGCATCGATGATACTTAAACTCGGTCGGAGGAGCAATTCCCAAAAGTGCCGTGATGTCAGCCAAGATGGTATCTGTTAGTGGTTTGTACTCACAGGCTCGTTCACATCTGGTCCTGGAGTTCTGCTCCAAATGGGAATTTGTCCTCTCTTAGTTGCTTTAAATGCTTACCCGGGTTGTTCTCTTATCTCAGTAGCACTTGCAGATGTGTTTAGTGGTATTACTGTGTGTTATTCCTGATGGCGGGGGTGGGGTCCTCTGAGATTTAAGCACCAGTGAGGAGGACAACTCATCTATCCGGTGTGCTAATAAAACACTGGAAAACACAAAGACATGCAGGCCAGACCTGGAAGCCTGGATAATCCTCGATGCAGACTGGGCTGTTGTTTTGACTTGTCCGTCAAAGCTCTCTCATAAACTTCAAGGTGAGGAAGCTTCTCCGGAAGGATCAATAAAGCAAACATTAGGGTCAGTTTCCCAGGCCTTGAATACGTCAGACACCGCCATACAAAAATATTCAGACTATTAAAAGCAGTACATTTTGACTTAAGATATTTTCATAACTCCCCAAATGTTCTCAATCTGTATCTCAACTGAGCAATTACTGGGGTCGTAAGGTATCTGTTACAATAAGGGAATACCCAATGTCCAGACTGTTAATCCTCATGGCTGTTATACTCGTTAAACAGCTGAAAAAAAACCACAGCTCCATGTCGGAAAAAACATTTATTTCCACTATTGATCTTGTTGCTAATTAGAAATGTAAAATTGCTGTTTCTAAGACACTTAATCTTCAGTAAAAAGTCCTCTATATTTCAACTTCCGTTGTTCTATTAAGGCATTAAAGTCCAGTGAACCACTTGTCCACGAAAGGGCTTTTCGGAAAGTTATGGTTTTTGGGTCACCATGCAGCACTGTAAAAAATAAACCATTTGTGTCAGTTGGGTGCTCGCTTTCCAAATGAAAATGGTATGAATCTGTCACTCCTCAAGCAGATTCTGAAGGTCCCAGGATGGAAACAGTCTCTGGGACTTGACTGAGCCTCGAGGGACATCTCTTGGGTCCATGGAACCACGCAGGTTTTCACAGAAGGATCTTGTAGTAGTCATCCTTGTAGCTGTACAAGACCACCACGGCCAGCCTGCGAGAGGACAACATCTGTCAATTATGAGATTCAGAGCAATATTGAAAACATTTTGGAGGACTTCCAAAATGGGACATTGCAAAATCAGGACAATGAAATTCAGCCGGGAGGTTTTTCAAGATCTTAGACTTCTCTGGCTTAAGAATTCAATCCTGTGGAAATAGCAGAGGATTCAACCCCGCCACAGGTCCATATCCAGGGTAAGACAGTCACATAACTCAGTGGAGAAAATCTTAACTTTTCTTTTGTTGCCATCATCAGGTCAAATTTTCAGTTTGTCCAACATTTTGGTTTAAAGGTGCAATATGTGAGAATTGGCCACCTGTTGAATCCATACTCCAAACAAATGGGGGGCAGCATATCACCAGGGTTACCACATACTGCTACCAACTGCAGCTGCCATCATGTAGTTATCTCAGTTAGCCATGCAGCTAGAGGTCCAGACTGGGAGCTTGGAGCAACAGCTGATTGTTGTTTTTTACATTGCTAGCACAGGAGCTCTGGACTGGGACGAACCGGGTTAGCATGCTAACTTTTGTACATACCTCTTTCTTCACATTCTGTTGATAGATGTAGTACATTTTTTAATGTTGTCAACTAAAAATCTTACATATTGCACCTCTAAAACAAATTACATTAGCTGCAGCTGCACTTTGCTAATTTTAGCATGCTAACACACCAAACAATGACGGTAAACATGGTAATTCTGTACTTTGTCTTAACATGTTAGAGCTGTCATTATGAGCATGTTAGCATTTAGCTCAAAGCACCAAGTGCCCACTGTAAGTGCTGCCTCACAGAGCTGCTAGCATGGCTGTAAACTGGTTAACAAACAGGTGTTATCCAAAGTAGTTTTGGATCAGGGAAAGCTCAGTGACTGTGATTTAGTGAATTACGGCTCTTCGAAGGGAGTGAGCTGAGCCGAGAGCTGCGCAACAGAACAGCTTATTGTTCTTTTGAATTCTGTTCATCTGGCAAATAATCACTGGGATAATGACAGGGTTGGATGTTGGATTCAAACTAAGATACCCCACCTATAAAATGCAATTTTGGATGAGGCCGAGCAGCAGTGAATGACTCATATTGCCAGATCCAATCTGGATTGTAAACATTATACAAGGTGGCAGTATATCCCTCTGTTTTGTCAGTGAGTTTGCAACTTTGAATTTACCCTCTGTATGAAATGTGTTGTGAAAAGAATGCCAAGACTCCGCTCCCTTCATCCTTACCGAACAGCCATTGAAAAGAATGGGATTGTCCACCAATGTAACATTAATACTGCGACTGGAATAATTTTACGTTACGGTTTTGCAGCAGCCAGGTGACTGCCTGTGCCCTTTACCCCACTCATCTGGCCTCAGTTGCCTGCACCACATTTGCTGAAAACAACTAAACAAACATAAAAACACATGCTGAATATATTCATTGTTGCCTCTGTGACGCTCATTTATCAGCACAGACTTTTATCCCCCCCCTAAATGGCAAATCAAACACACAGCAGACAGGAAATTAAAACCAACTGCTCTGGAGAGGCGGACGGGAAGCCAGAAAGAGAAGCTTTGATTTTTTTTTTTTTTTGTTACCATCTCATTCATGAAAGAGAAAATCCGCTGAATCCCTCACAGGGCCGCTCTCTATGGGCATTCACAAGCGTCACAACACTGAAAGCAAACACTGAGGGTTTAGCCTGAGCTTTGAAAAAAACCTTCTGCTGGGAAAATTGGGAATAAACCGCACCAGTCACAACCACAGCGAACATGCCCCCCCCCCTGTGTGCTGCAATCTCAGTGTCAATCAACTTGGGTGTTAAGAGACAGACATCAGAAGACCAAACAAGGCTAATCCTTCGCCAGATTTCACCTCAGGAAATGGGATCAGCTGAGGATTTGATGTTCTTCAAGGCAGTAGTTATCCGTCTAACAGCTCCCTTTGAAGAACTGACTGTCACTGTTACACCTGGAGTGCGTGGGCTTGCTCGGAGCTTTGGAGTGGCAGCTGCCCGTAAAAGGAAGTCTGTCTTTTTTAAGTGGTCTTTAATATATTCCACTGTTTGCTTCAGGTTTCATTTTAATAAAAGTAACAGGTCACTAGTAGCTGGAAACATGTGGGAGCAGGCAGAGAGGCGAGACCGTGGGGTCTCTGGTTCATCTTCCACGAGGACCCTCGCTGAGACAAGACGTCTACAACTGTTTGTACAGAAAAGGTCTATACAGCATCAAGTTCCTGCTGTTTCTCTGCAATTGAGGGGGAAACAGTTTGGACGCTAAAGACAATTCTGTGCATGTGAAAACTACGTTTGATGTGCCAAGGATTTGCACTTTTAATTTTGTTGTTGGACCACATTTTCCCACATTTATTGAACAAATAATTGCTTTCATTAATTCAAACACAGTATCCCGAGGAGGACAGCTGATTGACAGGATATCACATGAGATGATATCGACTCTCCAGTTGCGTTTGTTGAAATTATTGCTGCATCACCACAACTTGCACAGGTTTCAGGGAACTCCAACTAAATCCAATAATGGCAGTAGCTTGTTAAAACACATGAAGCTCATTTGGTGACAGATTTTTAACCATGCAACTAACGTAGTTGAATGGATTGTATATGTCAGTTAATCGGACAATTCGGCAATGATGGAAATATCTTAACACGTATTGGATGGATTGCGGTGATTCCAGGCTTGTTTTTTAGTGAAATGTCTCGACAATTATTGGACCGTTTGGACGGCCAAGAAATTTGATCGATGGTGCCCAGATGATTTTGCCTACTCAGTTTGATGACAATACATGATTTAGCTAGCTAGTCTTGGCAAGATACATGGCTAGAGTCACAAGAATCTGTTTTGCTTCGACAATAACAACACAACAAAGTCAAAAGCACGGGACAGGACGAACGTGCAAAAAAACAACCAACTTACTTTTTCTTCATTTTGAAATGGTGGATCTCTTCACAGATGGACTTCAGGTAGCGCTGCTTGGGGAGACGAGACAGCAGAGTCTTCACGCTGCTGTTGAACTGGTCTTCACTATCAAACTGGAAAGAAAGAGACAGAGCAGAGGTTAAAGAATTGAAAGCTAGGTGACAAAGTTTTGAGAAAAAGCTCATGGACATTAAACAATAGCTGGTACAGATTCATTTTGCTGATGAATAGTGTAGAGAATGTCCAACTCAACATCATTTTCTTCACGTTTGTTAGCAGACTTCAGAATTTAAAAGAAGGGAATATGGAGTAAAAGGAGTTTTTCACGTTTTTCCCTGGAAGTATATTTGTGCATGTCAAGTGTAGCGGGGCAGTGGAGGCACAAAGCAACACTGGGTTTACTGAGTTCTCTGGTTCCTTGTGTGACTCGGGGTAATTTGCCATATTTAAAACAGGCCTTTCCTGCACGCCTGGCTATACACTGCACACTGTGTATTGTCATGCGCTTTATATACTGAAAGTGTTTTCTTTGACACATGTGCTACAGGGGCCGACTGTATAGGTGGCCCATTCATTTATGGAGTGGAGGCTTTTGCTTATATAAGAGTGGTGTAGGGAGCATGTTTCAGCTTTCTTTCTTTTAGTCTTTTTTTTTTTTTTTTTAAACCTCTGCGTGCAGCCGCGGTCAAGAGTTTGGAATGTGAATATTAACACCTCTGAAGCATGCGTTTTGTTAACTGTAGTATGTGTTTGTGCCATATGTGAGTTCAAGCTAAGACTCTTTAGCAGAGCTGTAGGCAGGGGTGTTCCCTCACTCCGCTCCTCAACAGGACTGTAAGGAAGGAGACGGGATCCCCTCTTCCTGTCTAGGATATTGACCTCTACTAGCCATTCTTTCCACTTCCCCTGCCCTCTCTTCCTTCATTGGGGCGCTGCCTTTTATTAACTCGGCAATGCTCTTGATGAAACCAGTATGGAACAAACCTCCAAAGACAGGAAGTTGATCAGGGTTTCCTTCGGCAGGTCCACCTGCAGGATACAAAACAAGCAGGGTTACATAAAAACACAATGGAGCCTTATCTCAGGTTGCAACAATTTAACAAATGCAGAGAACAAAGTGCACGTTTTGCTTGGATGTGGCCACTGGTGCTGCCAAATGCTGTTTTCATAATTGAGCTAAAAATATCAAGCGTTGGACCCGCTGTCCAATACGTTGTGTAATTCTTTCAACACATCGTAATCCAGTCCGGTAGAACATCAGTAAATTACTTATAATTCTACTTTCACAACGCTCTCTGACAGCCCCCCCATGTCCTTCTTACAGGAAGTGGCTAATGCCCTCTTGAGATTATCATTAGAAAATAAGTGGTCTGACTGACGGACATGCGGGCCGGTGCAACAGCTTACCGGATCCAAGGTGATTATGCCTGTTATGTTTCAATAACTCTGCCCGGGTCGCTGATGCAATCCAGACCCCAACAGGGATGACAGATGTATTTGGAATATATGCTGACATGGTAAATAGGACAAGCAGGGTTGATTTACTTTAAGAATATCTGGCCATAAATCAACATCGCAACCACAAATAAATCCAATATGGCAGGCCCGAAACGACACGCTCGCTGCCTTCTGTTTAGTGTTAATTGTTCTGTAGCGGCTTCACAGCCATCCTACCTCCAGCAGGGGATTTTAGCGCGAAGTAAATAACTATAAAAGGGCAGCTCCCAGTGATGTTTGCTGTTTTAGCTATCAAAAGCGCTTTTTTGCTCGCTCTGTGATTTCACACATGGTTTCCAGAGATAAGGTGGGAGAGCAGAAAAAAAGGGGGGAGCTGGGATTTGGGGGTAAACAAACAAAATGACTTACTGCCAGAACCTCGATGTCACTGCTCTTGTTCTGCAAATTGCTTCCGAGATTCTGTAATCTGGTTTGGATCTGAAAGAGAGAGTTAGAGAGGAAGAAGGTGAGGAGAAAGAAAAGGGAAACGGGTGGAAGAAAATAATAACTGTTCCCACAGACAAAATGTTGACATGCAATCATTTCATAAGCAAAACAGTGGCCTAGTAGGGACATGTTTACTGCTCGGCGTGGGTGACTGGCGACAAAAACTTGCGAGGCGTTTTCATGAGTATGCCTCTGATCGTTGTGACCTGTGGGATGTCCTCATCATGATCCATGTTGTGGAATTCTAATTATCTGCAAATATTCGATATGATTTTGCACATCGAACACTTTGAACACATTTACTGTATATCCTGCATCACAGCTCTCATTTTGTGGCATCCAATAGAGAAGAGCCAGGTATGGGGAACAACCTCTCTTCATGTCCAGAATAAATAAACTCAGGACTAAAGTCTAAATTCAAGGTTTCAAATAAACAGCTGCCCCTCAGATGGTTATTTCCAGTATCCTTGCAGTCAGCATTTACTTAAATATTATACCATCATTGTTATTATGAATGTAATAAGACCTGAGGAAAGAGGGGAGACATCAGCCACCGTCTATTCAATTACTGCCTCCAATGTCTCAACAGATTAGCAAGTGCGTGTTAGTGTTTAGCATCTGCAAGCACTTTTACACATGCAGACACAGTTCTCTGCTCTCGTACCACATTCACTTGCCTTTTGTTTTTATTTGCGCAAATTTTGAGAGGAGCTCTGTTTCTTCCTCTTTCGCAGTCTTTTGCCTGTTTTTTTTTTGGTGCAGCCAATGATGCTTCTGCTTCCTGTTACAAAAACCTTAAATCTTCAAAAACTTCCCCTTTTAACCCGCTGTTGCTGTGTTTCCTTCTCCTGCTATGCTCGCTGTCAATTAAGGTATTTTCATGAGTTTCTGCCTACTTGAAGAGCAGGTGTGGCTAATTTTGGATGACCACATCAGAGTATCTGGCTGAGCACATAATTTATTTCAGTAATGGAAAAAAGCCATTGAGAACAGGTGGGTCCGTGCAAGTGTGTGTGTGTGTGTGTGTGTGTGTGTGTGTGTGTGTGTGATTAAAATCGTCTGCACTGGAGTTCATCCGTCTGTCTACATCTCCCCACCCGATTGTTAGAAGGTGCTGATCCGTCTCCTCCATCAGCTCCACCCAGCTCCTCCACCCTCTCGTTGTAATGGTGTTGTTCTGTCCCATGCTGACTGTTTGTGCTGACACAGCCTCTCTGTGCGCCTGCTGAGAGACTCGTCTTCTGCAAACCTCTCTTCCTGTCAGCTCTTCTGTCGTGTCAGCCTCAGTTTTTCCTCACAGTTGAAATCACCTGGCTGAACAGAGGCGACGATGAAAGGAAGGAAGAGGCGACAGAGGCAGAAGGGACAGTGGAGGGGAGACCTAATGAGATAGAATAAGTGGAGAGGAGAAGGACAGTGGAGAAGACGAGGGAGCTCATTACTGACAGAAAAGATGACATACGTGACTCCCGACACAGCGTCTGATCCTCCCTGATGTGTTCACCCACACTGGAGGAAATCCCATCTGCACTTGAGACTCCATGAAGAAAAATATCCATTATCAGGATGTGTGGAGGTAAAACTGCCGTCACATTTACTCCATCAGAACACCTCAACCTGAAAACCTTCCTGAGTCAGAAAGAGAAGAATCCACTTTTAAATTCAGCTCTCGGTAGGAAAATACAGGCTAATCATTAGAACTGCAGACGACATCGGAGCAGGTTCTGTTCAGTCCTCATTACACAGATGATGTGTTCAGGGGCTTCAACAGAGTAAAGTTATTTTGACAAACGTGGACAAAGTGTTCAACCCTGCAGGACGTGTGAGAGAGTGAGAGTCATGGTCTCTAATAACAACGACGTCACCAGACTCCCTTAACAAATTGGAATTGGAAACAAAAAGAATTGTTGCATCACGAGGAGAAACTTAACAAACTTTGTGAAACGGCTGCGACAGATTCTGAATCATCTTTGCCTTCTTGTTAATTCGGCACTAAATACAAAATGTTGAGATGTTTCTGTCCTTGTAGAAATGTGTCAGTTTGTCGCGGCGTCGCTGTTAAAGCTCGTCTCTTGTTCGTGTTTAAAGTGCGCCTTTCCTCCCAGCAGCTGTTTGAACACTTTCACCTGATTTCACCATTCATGCCAAATGTATTAAAGACATGTCAAATGTTAGTAAGCAGCCAGTGGAGAAGGTCACCAGACTCCCTGATGCTCATTGTTGAGACGTGCTGCGATCATGTGCCTGCAGACGTTACACATGAAGAGTTTCCTTTCTTTGTGCAGTGAATGTGTCTGCTTCTTCCAGTGATGTAGGCTTTGTATATTAGCATATAGAGATCATATCACCTGTTTACCTCTTTATCTACATCCACAAAGATCAGGTTAGAACCGGAACCCTGGTTATGTTTCTGTGTGTGGAACAGGTTCTGCTTTCCAACCAACAACGTGAAGACATTTTATTATTTTTCATAATTCTAAATGGCTGTTAAAGAGAATATAGCACATTTCATACAGCAGGCAGTCAAAACTGATCGTCGTGAAAACATCATATAAATAATCAATGAGTGCGTTTCAGTTAAACTGCCAGCGGCACGACGGCTTCTGTCGCGCCACGTTAACGGACTGCAGAGAGTAAAAACCAGAACGAGACGCTTCGTCAGCGACACATCTGGCTGCAGAGAAGCAGAAACGTTCATCCAATGTGCTGCTCATGTTTTATTCACAGAGCCAGTGTGGATGAAAAGGCCTGTCCTCTGTGTGTGTGTGTGTGTGTGTGTGTGTGTGTGAGGTGATGAATGAAAAAGTTCAGTATTGATTATTTCTGAAGCCTGTGAATGTGTCTGATGAGCTGTGTGGAGGCTGAGGAGGAAAACAACATGCAGCTTTTTAAAAAGATATTTTCTGTCTCTTTTGTTGTTTTACAGCTGATATTTTATTATCTCGTCCTGTTTACGTCTTAAAATGAGCTACTGACAGTCCACATATTTACCACCTATTCACCAAAATTAGTTTGTATATGCAGATTTTTTAACGTTGGTAAACCACCAACAACACCTTTTTTCACGCTGCAAGAAGGCGAGTTTGTCTCTGTTTTATTCCAGGATATAATGTCAGCAATTAACATTTCTCTCAGCATAGATCACGTTCACGTCATGTGTTTGATAGCTGAGGTGGAGCATCAGGAGGTGGAGCATCAGGAGGTGGAGGGGAAGGTGGTGTCATTACACAACGGCCCACATGCTCAGTGCTGACGAGTCACCGTCTACTGTCTTTAACTCTTCTTCCAAACTCAGCACAGACGAGACGATGGGTTTAAAAGTATTAACAAGCCAGTGATGGAATAACGTGTTATAAACCTGCCTCGATTGATGGATTGATTGTTTGATTGATCGATTGATTGATTGATTGATTGATTGATTGATTGTCCTCACAGTGAAGGCAGCAGGCAGATGTGAGCCGTGTTGGAGGGGTCATACTCACCACGCTTCTCTTCTCAGGACGTTAAATAACATTAATCTTCGTCTCCATGTTCCTGGACAGCGACTCACGTAACACCTGAGCGCTGAGTGATGTCACGGTGAGTGTTGGGTAACCTGTAATCCTCGGGGGAATTCATTTGTGTTTACACGGTCTGAATCCTTTCTGTCGCTGTAACAAAGTGCAGTCTTATCTTCACCGCTGCCTCTGTATCTGCCGTCTGTCACTACCGAGGGATTGGACCTGCCGGAGCCGGTATCTGTGATGTGACGGCGTGTCTGTCAACTACATCTCGCCCCGCAGAACCAGATGATGTGGTCCACAGGTCCGGTCGCTCTGCCCTGTGCGACGGGTTTCATGTGACGAGCTCCGAGCAAGATGTGAACTCTTTGTCCTGGTTTAGATTTATGATCGTCATCCAGTGAAGAGTGAGTGTGAGCAGCAACAAACCCTCATCATTTATTTTCCTGTTGACCGTTCACTGACCTCCTCACAGTCCTGGTTTGTTTGACACGTCCACATCATGTGCAGCCTGACAGCCGCGCCACAGCGCTGCTGCGTGGCGTTACCGCTCGCTTCTCATTAGTGCGTCCGTGTTAACAGGTCCGACGGGTCCGACGGGTTCTCGTCAAGCGGAGCTGCTGCGTCACGTGATCCAGAGATTCACTCACCACCTCTTTCAGTTTAAGCACCTACACTGACGATGAGGACGAGTTCCTCTTCTTATTGATTGGCTCGTGTACAGGGACCCCAGGAGGCGGAAGCGTCCTGATTGGTTCTGGTTTAATAACATGTTCTGTCTGCTCAATCAGAGGTTTTAGTTTGGGTCAGATTTATAGAAACAACATGGTGGCAAGAGGCTTGAAAAAGTCAATAAACTGTGTTCATGTGTGGTTTTAGCACCTTCCATCCAATTAACACCCGGCTGCCGTCCATTCACAGGTTCAGCCCGTCTGAGTGCTCTGAGGTCGTTGTGCTGTCCTGGACTCGGCCCACAGCTCTCAGTCCGTCCCACCGCGGCGCTGCATTTCCTGAAATCGCACTCGTAGATCCTCCGGATGTGTTGCTGTAACTCCCTCGACACTGGCGTCTGATTTGTGGTCACACTTGGAACAAAGCGCTGAGCGGTGATTGTCTGTGGAGCGGCTGGTTTCATCACTTCAGGTTGCATCTCTGCCTCTTTCTTCAAGGTCGTCACGTGACTCGACCAATGTGGCACTTCCGTCTTTTATTTCCTGCTCCTGGCCAGTCGTTCCTGATCAGACTACAGGCTCTGCGCCTGTTCATCCATGAAAATTCAGGAAAATAAAGTTTCCATGAGCAATAATCCTTCTCACACTTCTTCTACGTGGTCAGTGTAAATGTGTGGGTCACGCACAGAGCTGGAGTCAGGATGTGGTTAGCCTAGCTTAGCATGAAAGCAGTCAGCCCTTCAACCCAGTCGTCAGAATGAATGTTGGTACTGTACGTTTCTGCAAACCACAGATATGTTGACACTTCTTTAGGTTCAGTTTTCAGTTTTTAAGTCGGGGCACGATGGGTTCTGTCGCCACACACAGCCGGAATCATCACACATGTTATTATTAATATTCAGTGGTTTCAGGCTGACACATGTTAAAGCATTATCTTGAACATGGAGCCTAAAGAAACAGAAAGAAATTCGAAGTTTGAACACTTCTGTGTTTTGCAGGAATGTGAATATATTCTGTGGATTGAGTTTATTATTTCCCTTTATTGTCCGTCACGCTTTATTTCTTTCTCTACTTCTTTCTTTTACTTCTGTGTGACTGTCCAACGTCTTCACTGTGACTTTTTCCTTCTACCACTAAAAGCCGAGCCGGCCGATAAACTGCGACAGCCGTGCAGCGCTCCGCTCCTCTGAGCCGACGTTAATGGTGTTTCTGCCTCGTCGCCTGATACAATAAACACCAGCGAGACAGCGAGGGAGCAGGGAGGACTTCCTCCGACACGCTGATGAAACTAAACCTGCAGACGTCTGCGTTTTATGGAAAAGAGGGTCATATTTACTGAAGCTGTTGATTCTGGAGTCAAGGTGGGTTTTAATAGATGGGATGATGTCAAGGTCGACGCTGTGAGGGCTCCGGGTCAGAACTCATGAACAGGATCCACATATGAGGAGCAGCAGCTGTGACCGGTGGAGAACTGACAACTGGACCGCAGTCATCTGAACAGAACTCACTTCTCCCTCTGCTGTCAGCTCATCACAGATGTTCAGCTCAGCACGAGCGCTGACGATCGCTGTGTCCTTCCTATGAAACATTTTCAATATTCGATGTTTACTGAGACTGAATGTGAAGGAGAACTGGCTGACTGGCAAGAGAACCTTAAGTTCACAGGACAAACAGTAATTGACTGAATGTTTCCAGGTTCTTGTAGTTTACAGCTCAGAACATTCATGTGGCAGCAGCACCGACACCTTGTCACACGTCGTTAACCTGAAACAGCACTTTTGTTCAGGCCTCACGCTGCAAATACGTCTCAAACAAGTAATCAACAGAGCGACCGAGTTCTGTGATGTGGATCTGAAGACGGCTCGAGTCACCTGGCTCACATTGTCTTTATAATTTAATGTTTAGAGTAACAACAGACAAGCAGCAAAAATAAACCAAAAATAAAAGTAGTTTTCTCCTTGTGTCATTTTCACTTTCACATCCGATCGTAAGAAAACCTTGATGTTGCGTTATTCACTTGAGAAAAACTCCTCCAGTGTGTAAAAACCTTCAGGTTTAGGCACAAAAATGACTTGGCTAGTTTTGGTTTGACCTGTGACGTGAACCCCTCGTCTCCTGGATGAAGGTCTGGATCGTCTCATGCTGCAGCGGACCGGTTCAGCCCGAGTGTCTCGGACAGACGTCATGTTGTCGAGAAGCTGAAGGAGCTTCAACATGTGTTCAGAGAATCATTTCAGCTCACCGACAGTAAAGAGAACAGCTTTAACTTCAGCTTTGGTGCTTTTCAACTACATAACAATCTTTACATCAGGACATCAGGATTATTTATTCGTACACGAGCAACACGACAACACAAACATGTTCAATTAAATCCAATCAAACAAGCTGTCACACGTCTACAGTCAGCCTCAGGTTTAGACACACACACACACACACACACACACACACACACACACACACACACTCAGAGGACTGACCCGGAGGTGAGATTGGAGCTGTGAAGTGAAGAACTGCTGCTGCTGCTGCATTAACCTGCAACGCCTCGTGAAAGAAGACCAGCCAAACT
>OMLP01023574.1:0-14554 GCA_900302685.1 Spondyliosoma cantharus | reverse complement strand
CATCCAGTTCAAGTCAAAGCCTTTAAAACCTCTCTCTGTTCTACCAGCAGTCAAACACACACATATATTTAGAGTAGAATCACATCTGACAGGAAACCAGATAAATATTCCCCTCTGATTGGAGTTTTTGCTCAAAATTTGATGCACTGAACAATTAATTGTCAGAATGTGGTTGTCAGATGGGAGAGCGACAGACGCTGAAGCTGCTGCCGTCTGTGTGGTCTGTGTGTCAGTCTGCTGCTGATGTTGCCTCTGGTTACGGTTATTGTTGCTCGCAAGCACAAAATATGAAGTCGCTTCAAATTATCCAGGAAACCATGCACATGCCCCCTTTCAGCAGGCATATAAAGTCCAACCCCATTTAACTGTGAGCTGCTCAGGTGCAGAGTGAAGATAGAAAACTGTCGCTCTCTGATATTTGCCTCGGCTGACGCACTGCTCGGCGTCCTGCTGTGGGTATACAAGTGAAAGCTTTTGTGGGTGACTGATTGAGCATGACAAAGGTGTGAAGTGAGTCAGAACGGTGTGCCAGCCGGTTTACACAGTTTTCATTTCACTTCTTGACAAGTGCAGACAGACAGAAATCCCACAGTGCTGCCGAGTCTCAGCTCTGAAGGACGAGTCACTTTGTTTTAAGATGAATCCAACAGGGTTAATAATTATAAGTCTCTGAAGAAATATTTCATGACCGGCTCAGTGAATGTTAGCTGGGTGAGTTCGTTTCTGCAGAATCACAGATAAGAAAAAGCTGAATGTTCGGTTCCTCTGCAGCTGGTTATCATCTGCATGGTTTGACTGTAAATACCTGCTTTGGTTGCCGTCTGTGACAGATGGAGTTTGGTCGGACTTCTCGAGAAAAATAGCCGACATGCTTCACCAGAAAGATGTCTGGAGAATCCTGAAAAAGCACAGAAATAACCCCGCGTGGCTGAAAAAACAGAAGATTGTCATTTCGGGGAGATTCTGTTTTTTTATTATTGTTTCCTAAACTCATTTTACAGCCTGTTAGACACAATGGAGGGCAACAGCTGCTGAATATGAACTAGGATTTCATAATACCACTCACTTGCTAATTGATATTTTTTGGCAATGTATGAAATACTAAAACCCAAAAATAATGAGGCTGAAAACAACATGAAGTTAATCTGACATTAGCATTTTTCTTGGTGCTTAAAGACTGTATGAGTAACCCGAGCAAATAAAACAGAGAGATTAAAAAGCTAAATATAACCACATAGAGCCAGAGATAACACATAAGCTAGTCTGAGTGGAAGAAGAGATGGAGGAACGGAGAACGATGGAGCTGGACGGACAGAAACAGAGTAATCACCTGAGCGCGGTGAAGCTGGACGGCTGATTTAAGACCCATTCTGCTTCATAACGACTTTGGACGGATCAATAAGGTTTTCCCCCGCCAGATAATGAACATCATTTTCGACCCGGTGATTCTTAAATGCTCAATCCGAGCAACAGCGAAGCGTGGCTGACTCACAGAGAGGTCTTATCCTCCTAATCTGAAGCAGGAAATGGTTTGCCGACCACAGACATCACAGATGAGAGCGCGAGCCGTCAGATTCCAGATTGCTTCATATGTCTTTCTTCTTCTTCCTCCCGCTACATGTTTCACTTATATCTCTGTCTGCCTCACATACCTGCCTGTCCAACCATGAGCCATGAGAAGCAGCAACACGAAGGCTTAATCAATGAAATCAGCTGGTGAGGAGCTTGTTTTTATCTTATATAAATCACACATCGCTTTCCACAGGATACAGCTGATCTGAGGCAGTCGTCATCGTCACACCCAACATTAATTTAAAACTGCAGCAAACGTTGTGGCACATTTAAGCAGTCACACTAAGTTGTTATAAAGTTGGCAGGACAGAGGAAACTCTCCAGTGTCAGCTCTGATGGAGCTCAGGATTCATCAGGATGAAATGCAGCTCCATGAGGCTTTTAAAGGTAACGGGAGATTAACACTCTGATTGGTTTAATTTTTGTTATGCCCAAAACACAACCGTGACAACTTATTATCCTCCATTTTACTAGCAAAATGGAGTCGGACACGCCCAGAATGCACTTTTGACTCTGCGCCATAGGTTGTTTGACTAGAGCCTCATACGTTTGATTTATAGGGATGATCACATTCTGTGGATATAAGCATTAAAACATTAAATAATGATATGATAAGATGAATGTCTAACAGATATAGTAAATGAGGAGCGTCTCTCTAAATGAAGGATCATAAAACACACTCACATTCAGTAAAAAGGGAAGTTGACTGTGTTCCAGTGTGGACGGATCAATGAAAAAGTATTTTCTCTTGGCCGAACTCGGCTCATCTCCGTCTGAACACAAATCACAGACTCCCACTGAGAAACACTTTATTTTTGATGTATCTGTGTACAAATACGCTGCGTTCTTATCTCAGCTCTTTAGAAGTGCTGATAGTGAGGAGATTAATATAACACATGGTTGTTTGGCTCCGATGATAAATACATCGGAGACAGTTTAAATAGGCTGTATCGATCAGAGAAGGACTCGAAACGGAAACACATTATCAAACTGTGCCAGTTCTCCACTCGCTCCTCTGTTACACAGCAGATCAATAGTGTTGATTAGTGCTGTGTTAATGTAACATGTTGTCTCCTGTGCTGTGAGCAGCAGTGAGCCATTAGTGGAGGTGATTTGTGAGCATGGATCTGCTGCGGAGAATTAAACCTTTGGTCTTTAAAAAAATACAACTACACGATGAACTACTGATGGATTTGTTTTTGAACACGTCTGAGCACATTTTGTTTTACTGCATTTGTTTGTCACGATAAGTAAAGAGCATCGTTTCAAAATCAAAGATGCAATAATCAATAACAGGAATAAAAACAGGAACCTTTGTGTGTTGCCTGACAGCAGCTTTACTCCTGAGAGAGCTGGAGTTTAATATCATTGCATCAGAATCAGATTTCAGTCTTATGATTTTATTTCAGCTACAATAAAGTGATCATTGACTGCAGGTTTCACACGTTGCATGAACATTGGTTCATACTCCTCAACCCGACTTCCTCCTTTGCTCCTGTTGTAATTATTACAGCCACTAGAGGTCGCTGCGTAACTTCAACCTAAATATGTGTTGTTTTGGGGGGAAAATGCGTTTTGTCTGATTAAAAATATTGATTAGAGCCACTTGAAGTTTTCCATCTGGAGATACTGTAGACCAGAGAACGGTCCAAGGTCGACATTATGCTTACTAGTTGACTTTCTCACCGGGAGGTGGAGGGAAAGATGGTGGTGTTATCACAGCGTGGCTGCCAGATGGCCGATCACAGTTTGAGTTTCACTGCTGGATATCTTTAAGAACACCTGCAGACATTTGTAGATATTTTCATGGTGTTCAAAACCAGTTATTTGAATTCAAACCACAAAGCTTTCTGAACCTGAATCATGTGTTTTTGTGGCTGAACCTCTGCAGAGCATCAGCACAGTGACGAGACAGAAATGGAAAACTCAACCTGAACAAACGGAAAGTTGCAACATTAAAAAACACTCAGTTTGAACTTACCTGAGGTGTTGCAGAAAGGTGCTTTGCTAACATTTATCCTGCGGATACATCTGTCACATACACATGTAAAAAAAAAATCTGGAGTCCTGTGATTGGACTTTATTCAGAGCACGTTACAATATGCATCCATGTGGTGGCAACAAGTTCAGACGAGCAACAAGTGTCCGCATGTCATAACATTAAAAATACATAAATAATACATTTAAGTTAAACATAAACGAGAGTAAACACAAGTCAAGCAGCGGCACATTAATTAAAACACAAGCAATAATTCAACATGATACAGTTTCATTAATTATTCAGGCGACATTCTCGTGTTAATGTTCATTCATCGTCGTACTTCAGTTTCGTCTGATGTGCTTCAGACTCATTAATTTTTGTCATTTGTTTGTTTTTAAATTGTGAACTGTGAGAAGCTTCATTAACGCAGCATCAGCAGAACTTTTCCAACTTGTTTTTGTTCTGGTTCCAGTTCCGTCTCCAGAGAACGTTCTTATATTTGCAGGAACTTAATTTGCCTCCTGCAGCAAAGAAGTATAAAATAAAACTTGGACGTCTTTCCTGTGAGGAACAGAACATCTTAACCTTTGATCTCTGATAATTAAAGTTTTTAATGTGTTAATTAAATGTTGGTCCCGTTGGCCGCGGGCCCAGAGCCTCCTGGTCCTCCTGTACTAACACTTTACCTCCATCCACAGATGTGAACACTGTTTGGACGATTGTTAACAGGGCTGACAGACAGTTTCTTAATCGTATTTGTCCAGGGGAAATCAGCTCCTGTTTCACACCACAAAGGGCTTCTCATCTATTAGACTGCTGAGCCTCTGGAGGTGTGACGGGCCTCATTAAGTTCATCAGTGATGAAACCATTTAAGAGTCCCAAATGATACGACGTCCTCTGATTCATCCTCGCTCATTTTAAAAGGTGGAAACTACCATCGGATCATATTACCACCAGGTTCAGTTCAGCAAATCTTATAATAGTGTCACACTTTAATCACACGACATGGAGTCTCTGCTGCTGAGTGTCGTTTGTGGAGGAGCTGCTCAGGGTCAGTCTGGTGCTGATCCAGACCTTCTGGAGGAAGAAACACCTGATTCTGATCCGGAGCTGACGGGAGGAGAGCTCAGAGACTGCTGCAGTGATCCGGAGCTGACCTCCACGTTCTGTTCTGTTCTGTTCTGTTCTGTTGACTGACTCACTCAGAGCTTCACCTCAACCCAAACACACACCTGGCTGTTTCAGGTGAACACACGTTCAAACACACAATCTGATGTGACTGAAGTTTACTCGTGTTCAGTTGAGTCTCGTTCTCTGGTTCGAACTTTGTTGGAAACATCGTTGGATAATTTAAGAACGCAGCTCAACAACATGTAGAACAAACGTCGAGCTGTTACGCAGAATCTTTACATATTTTGTTAAAAGACGTCTTTATTCTATATTTATTTATACTTGTATCAACAAAGCTCTCGTGCAGAACAAACAGTGCGTGTGGTCCGTCTCTGACTTCATGTCTGCAGCTCCGCTCACACATGCAGTCAACACCTCACACATATAGAAATAGTTTCCTGCTCTTCATGTCTTCTGTCGAACATGCAGGAGGAAGTCGGGACTATTTTCACCAGCAGATTAAACACAGCGTGAACTCTGTTGAGTATTTGTGTCAGAATGAGTCAGAGTGAACTGTGTTTGTTCAAACTGACATCATTTACAATACAAAGTAAACTGTTGCTGCAATAATCCATCCATTATTTTGGGGGATTTCTCCTCATATTATTGTTGAACTTCACATATTTATCTTATAAACTGGCCTCGTTTCCCTGAGTCTTTTTTACTTAACTCTCTATACACATATTTGCAGATCATGACAACAAATATAGACAGAATGCGATGTTAAACGGACGTGATATAATTTGTGTTCTGGTCTGTTTGTTCCTGCCGGTGTGCTGACCTGAAACGCTTCCTCTGAACGCAGCAGTGGAAAAAGAACTGTTGCCAGCAGGAACAGCTGTCTGCATTAAAACACATTATTAGAGAGTCGGAGGGGAGGGAGGGACACATGTGGGGGAGACAGACGGAGGAGCTGATAAAGAAGAGATGGAGGAGACGGATTGAGTCGGTGAGACGAGTAAACGAGACGGACAGACGAAACAGAAACAGCAAAAACAGCGAATCATGAGGGAGAAGCTGTGAGGAGAGATTATTAATCATCTGCTCACATTTTGTCTAAACGATTGTTCAGAGCGTGAAGCGACGCAGCAGAAATGTTTAATTGTTTGTGGAGCGCGATGAAAAGAAAATAGTTTTCACAGCTTCGTGTGCAGCAGCTGTGAAACGAAGCCCGGTGTCGGCTGCACCGGCCCGACTGCGGCTAACTTCCAGCCAATTAGAAAAACAAGCAAGCTGTGCTCATAAAGATTAGCGAATTTCACCTTGCATAACTCCTGTGAGTATGGTTTATTTAACGGGGTCGCTCATTGATTGCAAATCACCGGCGTCTGTCCCTCCCCTCCCGTCTGTTAGTCCTATTAACCCACAGCAAGACGGACGATGTGTCCGACATCTTAATTAAAATTCAACAAAAGGCATCAACACCACAAATACAGCGAGCGATCAAGTTCAGCCCAGCAGACCTGTCACTCAAAGTGGCCACGCCCCTTAATTATATTAATCTTTGAGCCCTAAAATCATTCAAATGAGCAAGTTATATATAGTTTAAGCCTCCATACAGCAGCCATGAGGGGATAGATGACCTATAGGGACCTGAGACTGTTTTGTACGAGGCTGGAAACACGTTGATTTCTGCTGTAGAGTCGGGTAGTTTAACATGACGTCTCGTGGAGATTGACTCACTTCTGAATTGGCCGTTTGAGGAACTGCGTTTTTCTGGTATTCTTCATATGCTTCATTTGTCAGCGCCGGAGCTGCTGGGATGTTCACTGTGGACTGTGTTGTACAGTCAGGACTAACAGAGACTGTAAGAGAGAAGGAAGATTTCAGGTTTCCATCACTAGCCCTGTGTTGTCTTATTATTCTGTCACGGCCACAGTCGGTTAGATTAGTGTGATTGGATGCACGGGAGGGAGTGATTATCAGAGAGCAAATTATCATTTCCAGCACAATAAGTACTGAGCTAATTTTATGCTCAGATGATCCGATCAAATTTTAAAAGCATGCACAGTTCTCCATCTGCAGTATGTTGGTTTGAGTTTGTGGAAGCTCAGGATGGATTAAATGTTTTTGACAACGAGGAAAATCTGCAAGACGTTTAAAATCTTTACAGGTAACCAGGCCACACCTACGAGAACCGATGCACCTTTCTCACTGAGGACATTTTGTGGCAGGTAATTATTGTGTGTGATGGTTTACTGGACACACCGATCAGAGTCGTCTTTAATGTTATTAAGACTTCAGATTATTTGTGATGGCGACACTGTTACGACCTCTAGCTTGGAGCACCTCCCCCCTCAGGAAATGTTGTTTCAGAGATGTGAGCAGCGTTCAGCTGTAAGGAGTCACGTCAGGACTGTCTAACTACACAGAATCAACACAGGATCACAATCAGCTGCTGTCACTCCCACTAATGAAATGGCAACTGCTGTGATTTGAACACAAAACCAAACGTGACATAATTACTGCTATTACACATCACCAAATGTGGTCCAAGTAAACCGATGAGAACCGAGAAATCCAGCCAAAACAATCACGCCTGAATCAAGAAGTACAACATGGAGCCACTATTAGGTTTCTCTGTTGTCTAACGAGCAGTACACATCCTTTTTCCTTTAACTTCTCATTCTGTAATCAATACTGAAAAATGTCTGTATCCCCGGGGAGCAACTGGGACAACTGGAACAATAACTGTGGAAATCTGAAGGAAGCCGCTGATGGAGGAGGCAAAGACGGTGAAGAGGGACGGTGACGGGGACTCACTCGTCTGTTCCTCTGTTGATATGTGAGCTTCAAAACCGGCTGACTTATTAAATCAACCGGCTGTTTCTAGATCAAACTGGGATTCTTGGACAGCAGTCAGGCTGCTAGCGGTAGCCATGTCGCTAATAACGCTTTAAATCTGTTGATCAGATGTTGAGCGATCCAAGAGAGATAAAGTCTGTATTTTAAATCTTACGTCTGGGCTTGGTAACCGCAGCGGTGTGGGTCTGCAGTGATCTGAATAGTTGGTATCTGCTGCGTCTGACTTCCTGAGCCGTCTGAAAGGTCTCAGTGGGAATCTTAGCTTTTCCTTTGCAAGACAATTTGCATTCCCTCTGATCCAATTAGAGAGGCTGAGCTGCATCATGATGTCCTATTCTGTTTCATGAGTTGGACCGCGGCTGCTTGTGACCGCCGTGCGTCCCTCAGCTGGTGACGGCTGGCGAGGCTGATGGAGACGAGCTGGAGCTGTGATGGTGACTGCAGTCACAGGGCGACGGAGCTGTGGTGTGGTTAGTAACACCGACTACGTGCAGGCGCTGTCTATGTTCAGGGAGTTTGTCGTGCCGTGTTAAAGCTACCTGTGGTGTTTTGGTGACACGTCTGTCATATCTGATAGAAGCAGTCCTGCGTCCTCGTCTGATGCTGGAGGAGCAGTAAAGAGCAGCTGCAGCTGAACTCACGGCCGGCGGCTGTTCACTGTCACAGCTCGGCCTTTTGAAAGCAGGAAAGAGCAATAAATGCATCCTGTCAAGTGTCACATCCTCTCTGCTCACTGGTGTGTCTGCACAGTGATTCTGTGAAGCGGCAGGTTATTAGAACTGGACTTCCTGCTCCGGTGGATCAGGAGATCCTGAAGGAACAGAAGCGGCTCAGAATAAACTTAACTTACATATTTTAAGGTGCAGGATTTTCCATCGTGACCCTTCACACCTGCTACGTCCAATACAGAACAATAAAAAAGCAGCCTGTCCTCATCAGAAAGTTGGCCCTGAGGTTTGACAGTAAAGAAGCTTCTTGCGACGCATATTTACGTTTCTCGTTTGGCGGCGCCCTCTTGTGGCTAAAGTCATTTTCACAGCTTCAAAGGAGGAAGTCAGGAAAAGTTGGACGAGGAGCAAAAAGTCCTTAAAGGGATAAATTAGGTCGGGTTAATTAGGAGGCTTCCCGGTGTTCATGTCCAGTCTGAAACCAGAAGCAGAGCAGTTGTTACTTACTAACGTAGTTCAGTTGCGTCACGTACATAACGTAGGTACCAAACCACGTTTTCCTGACCCTGACCGATTAACAATACTGCCACTGAAGCTGCAACGCTGCTACCTCCATTTAGTCAACAGTGATAAATGTATCGTCGCTGGCAATCGACCTGTTCAGGCATTTTGGAATGAGGATGTGTTAAAGCTGAGATGGTAACTGGGTCATTGACTGCTCGTGACGAGCTGTTAAATTCAGGTAATTCATTCTGATTTAGCTCCTGTATTTTGTTCCGTCTGTTGCTGCCGTGGTCAAATAGTGAGCGATGGTGGCAAGTCAACAAGAAACACCAGGAAATAATCCTTTATCCTTGCCTCTGGTATCTTTACAGCTATTAGAGCATTTATATATGTTTAATCCTTTAACGAAGGATTATCTTCTTTGCTTTGCTGAGACGAGGCTCCTTCTTTAACACCGTGCAGCTCCTGGTGGATTTAAAGGACCGAGTCCTCCAGCAGCTCCCGGAGGACCTGCTGTTGATGGAACTATCAGAGTGATCAGGAGGTTTCTGACAGGTTCGATCCCTGCGGTAAATCACGTCAGTGTGTCAGAGTGAATCACTGAACCCTGTCCTCAATTTTAATGAGCCTGTCTCGGTCACGTCTGCGAAACTGGATGAAAAATAAAACTTCATGCTTCCCTCCAGTTAATGACTCGTCAGAAGTTTTGAGGAAGCGACAGCTGCCTCGCCGCCCACAGCTCCACCGCTGGTTCCTGTGATCAGAGACGCTCGGACGCTCACCTGTAACTTCAGCTTCACTTACATCAGATTGTCTGTTTGACGAGCCGGACGTGACAGCCTGTAATTAAACTGTCCTGTCTGGACCTTTAGTGTGTCGCTTCACAGCTCGGTGGGACTCGGTGTGATCACACAGGAACATTTATTATGTGTGATAATGAGACTCAAGCATCACTTTCAAACACAGAAATGTGGACATGCCTGAAAAAACACCGAACATTTTAAAGAAGAAAGAAACATCAAACGGAATCAGAAGTACGTCACACCAACATCTTCTTCTGTGGTTGTTTTCAATATACACGTGTACACACGGCTGTTAGTTCATGCCAGAGCAGCGACACTGATCACACACGGCCTGTCAGTCTGTGCATCACCAGGAAACTCTCCACCAGCGCACATCTGTAACATGTTTATTCAGAGCTCGATGTTTGAGCCGCGACTGAAGCACACGACTGATTTTACTTTGGTTGAAAACAAATGTAGGTGGCAGGACTGTTGCTCTAAAACTGAGAGTTACTAGAGGAAAGTGTAACTCATCACAGCTGAGTATAATATCTAATGTTTCACCCAGTATTTAAATTTAACGATAACATTTTATTTAAGAGATTCCTTCATACGGCAGACTCAAAGTGTCGTGGCAGCAGAGCGTGACCGTGCTGTAGACCTGGTCGAGTGAAGGGTGCTTTATTTTTACTGCTTTTTAAAAAGGTGCTTTATTCAGACAGTTAACAATGCTGCATTGATCAGAGAGGCTGCATTCAGTCATTTAAAACGTTTCCATGCACGCAGTAATGACATGGCAGCAAAATATAAAGCTGCACTTTAGATAAACTCGTATCCACACAGGACAGACGACAGGATCAAAGGTTTAGCTTCTAAATATTATTTGACAGCTCTGATGGAGCTCAGGATTTATCACTCTAAACTATGTGTGTGACGTTTTCACGCACACAACAATACAGAACATTAATTAAAATGAAATCCTGACTGTTCCTGCGGGCTGGTCCAGAGGTTTGAATCATCACTGCTGTGCTCTGTGCTTAAGTCTAAATTCAGCCCGTTAGCACCTTCGCTTCTTAATTAGCGCCCAGATTGAGTCCTGCACACTCTGTAAATGCACTTTGCGTTGTGGACTTTAGAATATAATCTGGTTGTAACTATAAATTGGGGAAAATACAGCACATTAATAAAGAGACGGTGACGAATCGAGCTAACTAGCTAAGAGCTTAAAGTCGCTGTTAGAGTCATCATGCTCGGTGTGATCGGCTCTTTAGTGAATCTCCTCCATGCTGCTTCACCCTCAGCTGCAGCTGTTCTGGTGTTGGAGTGTCAGTTCGATGGAGCCATCAGAGCTACAATTCTCTGCTAAAAGCGATATCTCAGTGACAAACACAACCCTGCCGGAGCCCATTACCCACTGAGAGTGTGTTTGACTTCCTGCTGAGAATCGAGACACGACTCTTGCATTATGTTTCATGGACCAGAAGGCTTGTAGCCGTGTCACCCTGCAAGTGCACAAACCACACAGACACTCGATGGGCAATCTCATGCAAAAGAGCAAAAAGAGCGCTCCCGTAGTTTTCATCATGAACGAGAACAACTTCCACAACAATCTGTTCGAGCCCTCTGCTGTCACAGAGTCGAACCTGGTGGACACAGAGCGACAGACCGAACATTTACCGGAGACATTTTCCTCCACACAAGAAGATATTTTGGTTTACAAGGCTTCCATTCATCTCCACAGTAGTCGTAGCAGAGAGAGAGAGAGAGAGAGAGAGAGAGAGAGAGAGAGAGAGAGAGAGACCATCCCATAACTGGAGAGTCTAACTTTCCATCCTCCAGCAGACACAATCCCCTGTGGATCAAAACAGGGTCGACAAAACAGCTTTCGATGATGAGCATTCCAGCAGCTTAGCACACAGAAACAAGCTTTCACAGCAGACATGCTATCACCATCTCCTCTCAGTGTCGGACGTCTGTTAAAACTTCACTTGCAGGTTTAACTTCTGCAAACATATTTCTGAAGAAGTATCTGAAGAATTCTGGCTGTAGAAAAGTGAAGCGTTGGGTTTGTTCTTCCCTCTGACGTCTGACCTTGTATTTCCAAGAGGCACTTTTTGTCGTTGAGGACGATCAAGTCTGATTTTTACAATCATTCAACCGGTACGAGGTCCGTACAGTTTCCTCTACCCACGCACACCGTCGACACTTGGCACCAGAACAACCCGCCTGGTCTCACAGCTGCAGGAGTTTGCAGGATGAGGCGGAGCTGAACATCGCGGACTCACAACCCCTCGTCACAGAGCAACTTCCTGTCTGACGGAGTTGCCGTTGATGATGGCGGCAGTGGGCGTGGTCTTCTTGATGGAGGTGAGGCGTATGTGGGAGGTGCTGTGCATGTAGCTGGCCTGGCGCTCGGGGCGGGGACCTCGACCACATCGCAGCTGACTGAAGAAGAAGAAGAAGAGGAAGAAGAGGAAGAAGAAGAAGAAGAAGAAGAGGAAGAAGGAGTTAAGTGAGTGCACAAAGTATCTGTAAGGCCCTCAGAGTCGACCCCAGTTGTAGTCGATGTCGTATGAAAATAACAGGTTGCGAGACAGAACGCTTCTGTTACGACCCGCTGCTAACTGGAGCTGATAGTGACCTGTGCAGCCAACCAGAACCAGAGGGCGTGTTGACACAGAAACTTCTGGACCAGCAGGAGAACGTTTTGACTCGGGCTCCTCCCGGACATCTGTTGTTAAAATGTTCCGTCTCCGTGCTGGTCGGACACATTCAGAGTCAGTCGTGCTTTTACGTGAGCATTGTTGTTAACAGCATTAAATAACAGCATGTACGGAGGCTGTGTCCTCTGCTTCCTGACATCCTCTCCTTCAGCTGTTCCACGTAATAAACCAGAGACGCCCAAAAATATACATCTACAAATCTAACAAGATCATAAATGTGAGCCGACTAGTTGATCAGAATCGCTCTGACATCTGATCTTTTCTTTTGGATTTGGATCGTCGTTGTGACAAAGATGAGTTCTGAGTTCTGAGAGATTTCAGTTGAGATTTTTCTCATGTTAATTGCAGATGATCTGATAAATATTAGAATATTAATTACAGCCTTCGTTAAGGGGACAAAACACAACATCTTAGGTAGCAGGTTTAGAGTTAGTGTGAGTGTTTTATATTATATTTTAATCCCAAATTGAGAAATTCTTACACACACACACACACACACACACACAGGTCTGAGTCCCTACAGACTGAGCTATTGACCCTTTAATGTGTCAGGTCATTATTAAGACTCTGTGTCGTCCCAGCAGTGAGGCAACACGTCTGTGTGTGGGGACTGATTTGAACCAAACAGGCAAATAAAGATTGTTAATGAACAAATAACGACGCTCAGATGAAACTTCACGTTCAGTAATGAGAAATAAATCCACAGACAGGTGATTCACTGCAGCGCCACATTATAATTACTTCCCAGAGGTGCGTTTTATTTCCTGTCTGTTCTCTGCTCGGCGTCGGGATTTGCCTGTGAATCTGACCCAAATGAAGCACAAAGCCCGTCCCCGGGTTAGCGTGTCTCGCTGTGAGTCGCAGACTTTGGAGGGATTGTGTCAGAGTTAGCGTGAAGTTTTGAAGAGCTTCCGCCCCGCCGAGGCAGAATAATGATTCAGGATGCTCAGTGGAAGTGGGAGCGCTCAAAAGAAGATTTAGAAAACGACGAGGCCGTGATTACTTCGGTCTGCGGCGGCGTCATGGAGCCATTTACAGCAGCAAATGAAGTATTCAGCGTCCTCCTGAATCTTTTCCTGAGTGCTCACAGTTCAGCAAACGTTCAGCCTTCTGCAGAGTTTAGATTAGTTTACAATTGCAGTTTATCGTCGTCTGCACACTGAATGCTAAACATCGGCAACACCCTGCCAACACTGAGCAGCAGCTGCCAGCTGTCCTGATCTTATCCTCCAGGCTGATTTCCATTTTGCAGGCACAGTCAGTAGATAAAGAATTGTGCAAGCATGTTTTCAATCATGTATACGTTAAAGCAGTTCATCTGTATCCAGTGTTGTCAGTGGGTAAGGTTACGGTGGACTGAAGAGAGACTCTGACCTGTTGAAGTGTCGGCGGAAGCTCTCGCTGAGCAGGTAGAGGGCGAAGGGGTTGACGCAGGACGAGGAGAAGCTGAGGACTCTGGCCAGCAGGGTGATGACGAGGTGAGCCAGCGACAGATCCATCTGGTGGTAGTGGAAGGAGCGGTACATGTACAGCACGTGGTTGGGGAACCAGCACAGGGCGAACAGGCCCACGAACACCAGCACGATCTTGGCCAGGCGCTTCCTCGTCTCCATCTGGAGGAGCACAGATACAAACACAGGGTGAGAGAAGAAACCGACAAACTCAACAGTGTCGTTTCCACTTCACGCTCAGGAGCTGCTCGCGGCCACGACACCTGCTGAGAGCTTTGTGTCGATACGTGAGGATGATATTTAATATAATACGTCACCGCTCGGCTGCATAAATCAATGAACGTTTGAAGCTGCAGGACATTTACATATAAATGATCACATTATTTTACATCCAGACGAGCGTCAGCACATAATGATCACTGAGTGTGTGCTGAACCCTGGAACAGGAACAGTTCAGCCCATAATTGAATATCCTCTCCTGCTCCACCCTCTCCTGCAGATATGGTCACTTATTACGTCGACTGTGTGTGTGTGTGTGTGTGTGTGTGTGTGTGTGTGTGTGGAGGGAGATCCAGACTCTGTTCTGTTAGCTGCTTCTGTCCAGTTCACGAGCAGCCCGAAAAACATTAAATGCTAATAAATGGATGAAGGACGGCAGCAGGTCCACACGTTACTTTACACCAACAATCACAAACTTGGGAAAATGTGACTCCCACAAGACCTGCATGATAAAAGCTTCCTCCTTTATCTCCGGTGATGAAACTGATGGAAACAGAGGAGCAGGAGGAGGAGCAGGAGGAGGAGGAGGAGGAGGAGGAGGAGGAGGAGGAAGAGGAGGAGGAGCAAGAGGAGGAGGAAGAGGAGGAGGAAGAGGAGGAGGAGCAGGAGGGGGAGGAG
>OMLP01023567.1:0-18100 GCA_900302685.1 Spondyliosoma cantharus | reverse complement strand
CTCCAGCGCCGAGGTGTTGCCGAGCCCGGCGAACGCAGTGTACGGCCAGCCGGCCAGTACAGCAGGTGTTACACTCACGGCTGGGCTGGAGACGCAGGCGAAGTCGTAGCGAAACGAACAGACGAGGTGACGAGACGAACAGACGAAACAGGCAGGCAGTCAGGCAGGCTGGTAGGCAAGCAGGCAAAACTGGAGCACAGGAAAAGCAGAGTAAGCACAGCTACACAAGCTACAAACACTGGTTTCACTAGGGAGTCAGGATCTCAGGACTATATACCACGGAGGGCGAAAGTACGATCTGACGCTGGTGAAGAGGGAGTCCGGAGGTTTTATGGAGGAAGTTTGATGAATGATGAGGAACACCTGGTGCTGCCTGCAGGAAGGAGTAGCCACGCCCACAACGAGGAGAACAAACTGGGAAGGGGGAAAACAGAGGGAGACAGACATACGGAAGCCCAGAGCAGCCAAACAACAAAACAGAATATCTGCAAAATGCAGAGCATGACACCTTCAATGAAAATAAAAAACTACATTTTTGATGTTTTAAAAGTGAAATCTACTTTTCTTGCAATATTCTCACCCAGGCATCTGTAAAAATCTTTTTATTGGTAATTGGTAATTGTGCTACAAGGAGTTTAACTTGTTAAGATATAGTCTTCCCAGTCCTCCCATCAGCTCAGCAGAGTAAAAGATTGTGAAGCAGATGCATGCATGTTGAGTTGGTTGAAGTAAAACCACATGAAAACCTGTTTAAACTCCACAGCAAAGAACTAGACAATTTTGCCCCGAAGTCAACCATCCCTTAATTTAAAATCTTGCATAATATTTAATCATACAATATGCTTTGCCAGTTGGATTAAGTGTTTTAGAGGCCAAAATCATCTTATTTAGTTACCAATAAATGAACATGATTTCTAAAGAAATCAAGTACATTCACCATGAATATAAGAATACATGTTTACGCCCAACATGAATATGTAAAAGATTATTAGTATTTTAGTATTTTACATCAACAATCTGTAGTTGCTGTTCATTCTGAATGGATGCTGCAGTTCACTTCCTTTCTATGACTTTCAGCACTGCACTAAGCCAAAGTCCTCTATTCAGCATTTTTAGGCTTCTGGGCCATCTCCCACAATGCACCTCTGGTGTAGCCCACTTCCCAGTACGTGACAGTGAAGTCGCCTGTCATCAGACTGCCCTGATCCCTTGTTTCTTTCACCTTCTCTTATCCCTCCATCCTTCTTACCTGCACTGATTGGATTGACGGGACACCTGCCTGTTTTCATTCTGCTCATATTGAAACGCTTTCACTCCTGTCCTTCCCTGCGTTTCTCTCTTGTGCTGTTTCGACTCATCTCTATAGTCACTTATCTTATTGTCTTCTTTACTTCTTCCTCTTCTTCTTTGCATTTTCTTGTCCTTCTTTGGGTTTCTTATGATGCTCTTTCTTCTCTTTTAGCTACAGTAATATGGTACTGTAGATATAGGTAGAGGCAACCTTTCAATTAAGAACATAAGAAAGTATGTTGTCTTGAGAAGACATCTGTTTTTGTCAGTTTGCTACAACTTACTCTGACGCAAATAGGTTAACCTAAAACGGAAGGGGAAGTCATTTTTTGTGGGTTTTACATACACCATCAAGCCTGCTGTGCATCACTGCCTTAACCAAGAACACAGCTGTCATTTCCGCTGTGCAATCAGATGTGTTTTGGAGATGTCAATGTGTGTGTGAATCCTCCAATTAAAATGATAAGAAAGAAAACAAAACATGGGTGCACCACATGTTATGCTCTGTTTACTTGGTCTAAGCGTGCTGGTTGCCGACAGTATGAAACGCAGTAAATCATCACTCCAAAGGAGCACTGTTCCGCTGAACCACACAGCAAGGCCCCAAAATATCAAGAAACACAGGGAATACTCCCACTGTGCTGCAGGAAAATACCCCTTTTTGTGACAGATGTTTGTCTCAAACTGACCTACGCAGCTCAGCAAAATCTTTGTCTACTTTCCATATTAGCTTGCTCAAATGAGAGATTTTTATATGCAAGAGTTTGCTGTCTCAGCGACAGTTTGCTAATTCCTGTCTGATGAGTAGTTTGTTGACCTTTTAATCACTCCCAATCTGCTCTCCTGTTAGAGTCACTGCTAGGGACCAAACAGTAACCTGGAGTTTTGTTTTAAATGAATAAAAGCTGTTTATATTCAGCGTAAATGCAGACACCCAATGAAAGACCTAAACAAACAATGAATTGATCCAATTACCAAGCATTCTAAAGACTGGTATATCTTATTCCTCTGTGCCATAGAGCTTATTGTGCCAAACCTTTGTTCTTGACGACATGTTCCTTCGTGCCCATGAAAATTCATGCTGTGGTTTATTTTGATTCAATCCCACATACACCGTCCGGATGCCAGAAACACTCATGACAACACCAAATGTGTATTAAACCAGCCCTGAAAATAGTCTTCAGCAAATGCACAATTTACTTCTGTTTGTGTAATTACTGCTAAAAGCTACAGTTCCCAGCTGTTTTAGGATTTTATCCAGCTTTTTTAAAAATGGAACAGTATATTTGGGAGTCACTTTTAAAGAATTACGTCTTCAGCCCAAATGAGTTTGTTGGTGAGAGCCACAGACAGAATAGGGAAGTATGGGGAGACAGGCTAACTACCTTTTTTCACGTAATTTTCACGAGATTTGTTGGCAAGAAAAAATATGTCATAAAGCCAGCCCCCTTTAATGACCATTTACAAAAACACTAACCTTTCACGTTTTTGTTTGTGTGTACAAGTGTTTTGGAAAAGCCCTACTTCCTCAACCGAAAGCCAAAAGAGAAAAAAACATCCCGAACACAACAACGCCCCCCCCCCAACTCCCACCCATTTTGCTCCCTATAATCCCCACCAGGTGTTGGCGAACCCTAGCATGCACCCCTTCACCCTCTCAGCCCTCTCCTCCTACCACCACTTCATCATCCCCCCATTCCCGGAATCCAAAATCTCTCCTTCAACCTCCAGGAGAAATGCTTTGTATCTGGCAAACACTGATGTTATTCCCTCTCTTCTACTCTCCTCTCCCTTCTTTCCCTGCACTCCTTCCACCCTCCCCGGTCCTGAGTCCGGATGTCCTGTGTCCATCTGTCAGCACGTCTATCCCCAGACTGGAGAAAGGGAGGGAGGGAAACAGAGGAAGGAGATGACAGACAAGAGAAAGCGAGAGGAGCGACCAAAGGGCTCAGATGAGACGCCCCTCACTGTCAAAAATGGCTCCTATCCTCTCCCTGAAATGATAAACAGGAATTTTTATTCGCTCAGGAAGTGAACGCCTCATGTCAGGTGACTTGCAGGAAAGGCCACCTTGGTCCTTGCTTTGCCAAAAACAGAAGACCCACAACCTTGAGTCCTTTGAAGTTCAGTTTTATCTGATTGTTCGCCAGCGTTTGTAGACAAACGGTTTTCCAAAGAGCTTTTACAGAAAGTTTTTGGAGAAAAGGTGATCTTCCCATGGGAAGATGAGAGTGTCTTCTGCTGTTTTCCCCTCTGAGGCCTTGATTTCACGCATCATCAATCCTGACCTGTGTAACCCAATAGGAACCCTTTGTTCTTTACATCAAAGAGGTCCCACTGGACCAGAGATCAATCAGCGATTGATAGCACAAAGCGGATTCCACCCGTTTGGAAAGCCATCAATACCATGACTAAAGGAAAGGAATCCCTCTTCAGCGAAGTGATTGATTTGATTAGAGCTCTTCCTCTCCAGTTCCCAAGATAATCGTATTCTTCCCCTGCTTTCACCGCTCATACATGTGGAGATTTTATTATCAAGGTATCTCATTTTCATCTGGCTGTTTTTTCATGAACTCTCTGATGTTTCCAGATTGTTCTGGTGTCCTAGAAACTTATTTTGTCTTCGATGTGTTGTTGCATAAAACCAACATCTGTCTCAGACAACAGTAGAGCACAAGTTTTTCATTAAAGTGATGAGATCGTCTTCATAGCAGAAGCACAAACATACGACAAAAGGAAAGTAAAATGGGGATTACTTTAGTAAACCTTTGAAACAGACCCAGTTTCCTTCCTGTATCCAATGAAAAACTTTTGCGCTATTTGTTATTTTCTATCAGTGGCCTCCATTTGTGTCATACCCAGAGTGCCTGGCCATGTCTCACCGTACAGTGTCTCTCATTGCTAAACAGGCTGTAACCTCATGACCTTGCAGCCGGTCTTCCTGAACATAGAGGGGAAATGGGAAAGAGGCCTGTGTTGTGGCTAAGTCATGATCAGGCGCCAGGAAGGCAGGAAGTCAATTTTTCACATAAACATAAAGATTCAGCACTTTCAAGCAAGATACAGAACTGTTTGTTCAAATGGAGCACATAAACACACAACATGATAATGATAAGCATGCAACCGTGCCCACACACAAGTTTTGATGAGAAGTATGCACTGTGAGTACCTAGCCAATGACTTTATCTTGAAAGTTACATCACTCAGTGGTGTAGTTGAGTGACTGTTGGTGAGTGAGAGAATAAAGAAACCAAATGCAGCAAACAGAGAAAATGTCTTTAAGGAAACTTGGGAAACTTTTATTTTAGGTGAGGAACAAGATTCCTGAATAAGATGTATGAATTTGCATTTGCTTGGAGGTTCCCCACTATAGGGACCAGCTTTCAGTTGGTAGTGTGTCTGGCTTGGCCCTGTTAGCCAAAATAAACTGCTCTACTGTTTGTATGTGGTTGGTACAAAAGTTAAGGTATAGTAAAGTTGTGAATCCAAATTCTTCACAGGCATCACTGTTTCCCTCAAGTTTAAACATCAGCCCAATAACAATTCATTCATTTTGACCTCAACTTAGAAGTTTCCCATTGGGCAGAAAAGTCAATAAAAAAAAAACAGGCAGCAGGATGTCTGATCTCCTCTGAGTCACACCCATCAGCCCTCTGCCTCCATCCTCCTGGGTACTTTCTATAGCCCATACAATCATCTCTGGCTTTGGTACAGTAACCCCCGCCCCCTCCTGTCCTGGCAGCTTGTTGTAGTGTGCTGTGCGGGCAAAAGGCCAGCCAGCAAGCAGCCGGCCGTGGGACTGTGACGTTTGATCTTCAGGGAGGCACCATCAGCACCGAGCCTTCCTCGGCTGATGCGCTTTGTGCTTAAGTGGCATTAGCTGCAGGGAGATCCGTTAAGACACCGCAGCCATGCACGAGACCTGTGGGCAGCTGGCCCTGTGCAGGGCTGATGGGATTGAAGGAGCCAGGGTGTGCTGGCTACGCCAGGAGTTAGGTCGGACGGGGATATGGGAAGGGGAGAGTGAAGCTGAGAAGTGTGGGGGTGGGGGGCAAGACTTGGTATGCCAGCATTGCCAACTCAGGCACAGTCAAATCCCAGATATAACCGGTGCAAGGGTAGGGGCGCCAACATCAGGGATTAGGCCTCTCAGCCACAGGGGGAACCTAAATATGTGTGCTGGAATATGTGTGGAGGGATATGAGTATGAATACCAATAAAGGAAGTTGTTTATGGAATGAATGCTTGAGTGCATTATGGGCTCAAAGTAAATGACGACAATGACGGCTAGTTTATTTTATTTTGACTTTACCCACATTTGTGTGTGTGCTCACGTGCGTGTGCGTATGAGTGGGATGTAGCTCAGCACGGTGACAGTTGGTGGCCCAGGTTGCCGAGCAGTGACAGTGGTAATCGCTTCATCCCGGGCATTTGACTAACGGATGTCAACTCTTAGCGTAAAGCGCCCGTCTGCTCGCTGTCGTTGTGTGTCACTGTCACAGCTGCTGGAGCGCTGAAAGGAAAATCTGCTGTCATTGGATTTAAACACACCCGGTGTTTAAGGAGTTAGCGTGTACTGTAGGCCTCAATTGAGGCGACTTAAAAATTTGATTAAAGGTTGCTTAGTGTGCTCCATTGTGTGTAGTGTAGATAGTGGGGACAGTACAGCCAGGCCAGAAGGATGGTAAGCCAGTGAGCATAGTTTGAGACTGCGTTTCAACATTTGTGGGTGTGAAACCACTGGATATCTCTAACAAGATGTCACAATATTTGAACCAAAAGCCGAAAAAATATCTTTTCCTAACCCTGACCAACCAGGTTTTGGCCTTAACCTAACCAGACCATAAGCACAGCATTGACACAAACTAAAATTCTAAATTGAGTCTATAGAAATGCCAAGTTGCAACATAAAGAAATAGAAAAAAAAAATATCCTTGGATTACAGAAATGTACATTGCCAACATTTATTCTGGCAACTGGGTTGAAAAGTGTTTTTTGTAACAGGATTTCCTCCAGCTAGTTGTTCCAAAGTTCAGCAGCTCTGTCTGCAATTGTTGGATTACCTTTTTGTGTTTGATCTAAACCTTGGAACAGTTAAACAGAGACTACATCCTCTTAGCTGATGCAAATTAACCACTCTCTTCAAAAACCCTAATTATTGTTTATCTTCAGAAGCACGTAAGACTCTGGGCTTTGTGTCCACCGGAGTTCCTCAAAGCGAATTTCTTCCCCTCCGCTCACTCGGTCAAAGGTCACCCCCTGTGCTAATTGTTCCAAAGGGGTTGGAGTGTAGTGAGGCCTGCTCTCCTGGACTGACTCCAGACATCAGAACAATGGAGGCCCACTGTTTGCGTGTGAGTGAGTGACAGCCTGGGTGGCCCACAGCTACAAGACATTGGGGCGTAGTAGGGTCAAGTCGAGCAGAGTCGGTTCTTGTTTTGCTGTGTAGAGCAGACCTCATACCTTTTACTAACATTTGCAGAGCACCCAAAACCCTCCAGAGAGTCGTGTCAAGGGGCACTCAGACTGAGAACTGGAGTTTGGTGAACATGAGATGTGAAAGACATGCAGGGCTTACAGTGCAAAGAGGAACTCTGATGTAAACCAAATATACATTGGACATATAGTATAGCAGTCATTAAGTCAGCGTGAAGTATGTCGGATTTGAAGTCTGAGTCTAGTCAGAGATTCTGATTTCTGTAACATTTCTTCATTATCCAGAGAAACATGGACTTCACGAGGATGCAATTATGTTAGTGACAGACTCAATAGATAAAGGGGGCAAAAGTATAACCTGTAAGTTGGAGGGGTGGATAGTGTCCATTTTAAAAGTGTGGCTTGCCTTTATCAGGGTCGAAAATGCAAGACAGAAATCTCATCTACTAGCAATTTCATCAGTTTTGGAATAAGAAACATGGTCGAATATTCTCCATTCTGTAACATTCTAATTCTTGGCAGTTGAACATTTCTTTCCTGTGTGAGAGCTCATCAGTAACATCGATACTTGGCAAAGAAACAATGGCGATCAACTCAAAGGGGTAATGCTAAACTGCATGAAAAATCTTACCTTTCTTTTGGAAAAGCAGTGATTTACTGCAGTTATTCAACTGCTCGCCGTAATTATCGAACACCTGGTAGGCCCATTCACAATTGTGTTGTGATTGTGTTCAATTTACTCAACACAGATAATTGAGACTGTCAAGATGATTAATTACTGCCTGCTCCACTCAGCTAGCTTTTAGTTAGGTCTACAGCAAGGTGACTATAGGCTACTTGTTGTCCTGTTAGCCCTGCTGGCCTTTAGCCAGCTGCTCCTCTGTGTTTTTTTTAAACATAGAATATTTACTTGTCGATGAAAACACTGGTTGGGACAGGGGTAGAACTGCATAGCCAACCAACTACTCTAGAATCCTGTCTTTGAGTATTCATTAGTTTGTTTGTGTCTTCTGGTGGCTATATTTGTAGACCTGTTAGCTTTGGCTAGCTGCTCCCACTCTATTAGCAAATGTTTTCACAGTTTGTTTTTTTTTTCCACAGAATATTTACCTTATATTTACCGGTTGGGACATGGGCAGAACTGCAACCATTCTGTATTCATAGCTACCGTGTTAGCTAACCTAGCAAACCACAGCAAGCAAATCCAGAATCCAGTCTTTGAATGTTCATTTGCTTTTGTTTGCTTGTTTGCAAGACACACTGTCCTGTTTTAGCACACTGATGATTTAAACAGTAATCATGTTACTGACACAATGGCTGACACAATCATCACACACCTGTGGCTTTAGCCGCGGTCACAAAGGCTCTGTTAGCCGGATTGTTTATC
Organism: Spondyliosoma cantharus; assembly: GCA_900302685.1. NCBI lineage: Eukaryota > Metazoa > Chordata > Actinopteri > Spariformes > Sparidae > Spondyliosoma > Spondyliosoma cantharus. The sequence goes on along the minus strand of OMLP01023567.1, from coordinate 9,987 downwards.
CAACAGGATAAGCCCACACAAGAGTGTCATCAGACATTCATTTTAAATTTGGAATGCATGGTCTATGACCAAGCTATTTTACACAGACAAATTATATAAACTGGTCGATTAGTCTGTCGGAGAAGAAACTTTGTTTTTCACTAAACGTAGAAACACCCAAGGCTAGAGCAACAGCTCTATGTTGTCAGAAGAAACATATGCAGTAATCTAGTATCTCCTTGTTTTGCCCAGAGGCCCTGAATCTAAAGACTACTGATCCTGCTCAAGCCACACTGTAACAAACAGTGCTACTGTGTGTGTTGATAAGATGTCACACACCTGTGGCCGACAGGCACATAGTGTGATGTGTCAGAGGGTCAGTGAGGGGTGTGAACAGAAATCAAAACAGCATGTGAGTTTTCGACATTATCTATCCTTGAACGACTTGTTGTTCGCAACAAGGAATCAGTGCTGAATCAATAACAATAGGTTTGCTACTCAAATCCACTTTCTCTATACACTACATGGCCAAAAGTATATGGACACAAGTAATCGTCTAACATCTCAGCCAGTCTCAAACTGTTGGCATTAAATTGTGGCTTCAACATCCTCCATTCTTCTGGGAAGGCTTTCCACTAGGTTTTGGAACCTGGCTGTTGGGATTTTCTTCCATTCAGCCATAAGAGCATTAGTGAGGTCAGCCACTGATGTTGGGTGGTAAGGCCTGGCTCGTAGTCGGCATTCTAATTCATCCCAAAGGTGATGTAAGGGTTGAGGTCATGGGTCTGTGCAGGGCGGACGAAGATTTTCCAAACCAGTGCTGGCCTGTGTACAGTATTTGTAGAATAAATTCTTATTTATAACCAGCCTGATTTTGTATGTTCACCATGTTCTTGTAGTATGTCCGGCTGTCTGTATCTCTACACATACTCTCTACACCTTCTGAATGTTTTGGACAATGGAACCACAAGAACAAAAAAAGATTTTCATTTCAGGGCCACAAAATGTTACGCGGATGTATTAAGAGTAAATGTTCTGTACACTTTGACTTCCTCTCAAATTCATACGTACACACAATCCACCTCTAGCTGCACTCGGTCGTTACGCAGGTTTTCCTCCTCTGGTTTGTCCCACCATCCAGATGCTCATAGTAATAACTGCATCAGTGGCCTAATTACAGGGGCCTCCTCACTTAAGGTCACACAACAACCAGCAAATCAGCAACAAACAACCACATAATGGCCCTCATCCTGCTCGCCATCCCATCATCCTCAGCTCTGGGGGGTCATTACCCACGCTGCTTCAGGGCCTCTTTCCTTTCCCAGTGTTTACCGCATTCCTCCCATACTTCAGACGTACTTGCATGGGAAGCTCCAGACCATGCGAGCATATCTGTGCATCTGTGTGTGTGTGTTTGTGTGTGGGACTGAAACAGCTGTCGAAGAGCGAGGGGTCTTGCCTGAACTTGTGCGACTCGACTCATTTCCTGACTTGTGGTCGCTGTTTTTTTTTTTGGTGGAGGGATTGCTGGGATGTTCTGGAGGCTGAGGGAGGCCACGCGGCGCCGGAATGCAGCAAGCTCAGACATCATCATCTGCTATCATGCGGAGTTTGTTGTGTTTTGTTCTGATTCTCAATACAGGCACCTACTTGTCCTGATAGAGCTACTTATATTTATGTAAATGGTAGCTTGTTTGCTGTGTATTTCGCAAAAATGTTATTGAGCTGAATCCGAAGTAAATAATCGTTTCGTTGTCAACAATTAATGTTAATCGCCAGTGTTAATTAATGTTAATCGGCGACTATTTTGATAATTCGTTAATTGAGTTCCTTTTTAAGAAAAAAATAGAAAAGTCAAAATCCTCTGATTCCAGCTTCTCAACTGCTCTATGTAATATTTCTGGTTGGTGCAACTTCTAGCGCTTCATGTCACTTAAAACGAAACTGGCATTTTCCATGGTAACAGGACGCTAATTCTCTTTCTAAGAGCATTTGGTATGGCATGGCATCCATTCATGAAGACATAGGTTGCAGACTTTATCGTGTGAATACTATTGTGGCTCAGGATGTTTGAGGGGCAGGGGCAAAACAATTTAAATAAAGGGGACACCAGCTGTATGCGGTGGGGCACCAGTGCATGGAAAGGACACCCTAGAGGCCACTTCACCAGGTTTTGTCCACAGTTTGGGCGCGTTAGAAGTAATATTATAATTTTTCATCTACCATAAGGGCATCCAAGAGGGTAGGCCCACCCCCATTCTTAGTTTAACTGGCTTGTGTCTCTGTAGAGGACAGTCAAGTTTGGACACTTCACTATTTGGACAAACATAGAAGCGTTATTACATCGTAAGCATTACACAGCTCCTGCTGGAATCCCTGACCTGTGATCATAACATACGTATCATTGTACTTCTACCTTTTTGTTTAAGATTAATTTAGTTTTCTTCAGGAACATACTAATCGAACATAAACAGGAAGTCATAAAAACACTGTGAGACAATGTACAGTAATTACTAAAAAAACACAGGGAGGACATCCCGCTGCCGTTTAACTCCAATGTTCCTGTGTTTAATTTTCCTGGTTGTTTATCAGGAAGAGACGAGGCAAATTTAATTACATCACATTGTGGTCGAGGTCGGAAGACGCTGAGTGTTGCTCCGGCTGCTTGTTTATGCTGCAGTTTGAATTACTGTGACACAATGACCCTTTGTGTTGCTGAGTACGTATGATAGACCACCCTGTTGTCTAGCTGTAATGCATCAGAATCTGCACATTTGCACTTGTTTCAGCAGTAGCCATTGGCCAGTTTAGGTGCAGAAGGCGTCATTATGTGAAAAACAGTGTGCCCGTGTTCAAAATGCCTGATTACATCAAATCAAGTTGATTTTAAAGATAGTCCTACATTTCCCTCACTGTGCTAATGCTAATAGAATTATCCTAGATTCTCAAAAAAAAACTGGTATACAAAAAATAGCTGACCTCCATATATACAATTGCATAATACAAATGAATTTGGTATACTATACTATAATCTCAGTGAAACAGAATACTAACTGCAATGTTTCACATAAAAAGAAGCCTAGAGAAACAGAAGCCTAGAGAAACAGATAGTTGAGCAGGATATGATAAGGTTGTTGTTCAGGCGTAGATGAAGCTGTAGAAATGTAAATTATCACGATTGTGTCGAGACAACAGGAAGACGTGCCCGGTTTGAATGAACTGCAAATTAAAATGGTTGCAGATCAGAAAAGACTGACTTACAAAAATATGTTAGAATTGGAAGGTCTATCATGCTGCATCTCTTTGTACTTTTCTTGCCCAGCATTAAGGTGCATTACCACCTCCTTTTGTGACAAAACGAGAACAGAAAGAAATTTTAATTATTTAAGAGGCACTGGATTATTTCGGTATCATGTATATTATTCACATGATATGAGTATTTCAGTTTGATCCGCCCATTCTTATCAGAAAACCAACCACAGACGTTGACTGGGAAAGCAGCTTATTAAACCCACATTTACGTTTCTTGTTAGGGGGAGACCTCTAAGTCATTATCATGGTGGCAAAGGAGGAAGTCAGGAGAGGTAAAATAAAGAGAAACAAAATACACTTATGGTGCAGACCAGGGATGGGTGGTCGGGATCAACAAGCACATGACTTTCACCCAAGAGACTGCTGTTCATGTTATTTTAGCGTATTAAAGTGATGTCGTGTACATAATGAAACAGAAGTTAGATACGTAAACTAATTATTATGATTATTATTTTTCGTAAACCTAACCAAGTAGTTTTCTTTCCTTTAACACAACGAAGCTGCAACGGTACAACAAAGGTCTGGTTTAGCAGTCGCTGGTACGCTGCAATGGTCATGTTGTTTTGGAAGTCACTGGTAATCGACAAATTCAGTCGTGGAGGTATGAGCATGTGTCGAAGAAACAGGGCCATGTCTCTAACATAACCCTGTTCATCTCTGCTTTGGAGGTAAATCTTTGAGAATTCACAGTGGTGACACTCGCTGTTTCATGGTTCCAAATCTGAAAGGCCAGGACATCTACAGTGAGTGTGTACATGTCCACACGTTGTTTTGACGGATTTGTCTGTACATTCAGTCCACTGGCTGATGGCCATAAATGTCTGTACAGCTGTTTGGAAATTGAAACATGCCTGCTCCCTTCCCCGTGGCCCGACAAGGAATGTCACTGATGTTTTTCTAAGAGAAACACAGTGGATCCACGAGAGAGACGCAGCCTTTTTTGGACAAATTGTTCCTCAACTCCATACAACGGTTTCTCCCCAATTCTGTCTCTCTCATTGTCTCTCGGTGTCACTCAACCTTTTCCCCTCTTCCTCTTCCTCTCTGTGTTTTGCTGTCTTTCTTATTATCACATCCTCTTGAAATAGAGTCACAAAAATGAATTGAAACCACACACATACAGTAGAACACACACACACATACACACACACACACTCCTCGCACAGCTCAACATTGCAAAAGTCTCTCCATCCCCTCCCCGTTAGTGTTTCCTGTTTTCTTCATGCTTGTTCTTTTCAGTTTGTTTGTGGACCCACTCTCAAAGGACACCCTTCAGTCCGGCGCTTCCTGTTTTCACTAAGCTACAGAAGTCGAAAGTGCAGGGCAGCAGGAATTTTCTGTCCCGCTTGAACCAGCAGCAAAACACCTTGACTCTTACAGCAGAGCAGGGAAGACTTAAGTTATCACTGTAAATCATGCTTACTGGCTACAACTAAATGCAAGTGGACAACTGAAACCGTAAATTAGATTTAATGTGTATATTGTTTGGATGTGTTACCTGTCAAATTTTGTATCTGGCACAGTTTATACCAACACAGATTTTACATCACATAAATTCTGTTATGTAACTCAGAAAGTTCATCAGACACACTGTAAACATCCATCAGTGTTTTTCAGTATTTTCCGCAACAGTAGTTTTGCTCATGCTTCCAAAATAAGATGCACCTGGGCGCCAGTCCACTTGTTTACTTTTGGACAGCAGCCAGTGTTGTTAGATGAAAATGACATAACCCTGGAATATGTGTGATACTGTTATAAATAGTTGGGCATATGAAAATGAAATATCACCTACAAAAATAAGACATCTGAGACATTGATTCAACATGTATTTTGCCATGTTTTATTTCTATTATATTTTGGGTCTGATTTCTGGCATTATAAACAAAGGATTGTAATGTGTAGTTAACAACAACGCTGAAACGTTACTTTAATGCCACAATCACTATTTAGTTAAAGAAAACTCACCGATGGCTTTTATTGAGTTCGCCGGTTCTCCCATATCGACACGTGTGAACTATTCAAAAAAGTTAAAGCGCTCCTCTTTGTGCCGCGGATGCCCGCTGGGTTTTCTAGCATGCTAAATATCTGGTTGAGTCAGCGTCACAGTAGCCCTCTGTACCCAGTCTGATATCATCTTGCCATATTCTTTTCTTTTTCGGTGCAAGTCAGCACATGAACAAGTTAGACTGTTTGGACTGCATCATTCCTGCGTCGAGCCTGAGCAGTACAGCGAACTGACAATTTTGCGTGATGTGTAGTTAGGCCAAGGCATTATTTGTGCTGGAAGTTTGGCCTAAAACAGGGTTTTGTTTGTGGTACTCCCTGTATATGCAGACGATGTGTCGATGTTTTCATTCTGCACTTCTGCTCGTCAGCGCTCTTTCATTTCCATTCAGAAATTCTTGACTGGCACCAGGACCAGTCAACACGGCAGAAGACTGCAGCTGATAAGAAACTGCACCTCCAATTCAGTCTAGGTATGGCTCCAAACAAATCAGCGAGTTGTAATGCAAATGTAAGTTAAAGGGAAAGCTGTGAAATAAATTATTTGTCAGATGTCAGGAACAATCGAGCTGACATATTAAGAACATGATGAGTGAGAGTAAAGTTGGATCTGTAAATGTGAATGCAGAGTGACTGATAGAAATGGGCCAAAGGCAGAGGGAGGTGGACACCTGGGGAAGTGGAAATCCTCTGCTGGTCTCTCTTTATCAGGCACACAGCATATGAGCGTGACGTAATTGAATTTGACCAAGCCCTCCACACATAACCAGCCCCCTCGCATCTGGTGTAACACAGTCACCCGCTCACAGATACAGGAGCAGGACAGCAGTGAGGCGATGCAGATCAGAGACAGAGTGATGGAGCTGTTGATAAGACTGGAGCCACCATTGTCTTCACAGAGCTCAGAGCAGGGTGTGTGTCTGTGTGTGTGTCTGGGGCTGTCACGAAACAGCTGGAGGGAACCTCCTGGAAATCAAAGTGCGGCTGTGTGTGTGTGCCCGCTCTGACAATGTGATTTATCATTTTGTTTTAAAACAAACACTCGGCATCAGACAAATCATTGAGAGGACACTTCATTCTGGATATTGTCTATGAGCAAGCATGACTTAACAAAAACACAAACGGCCCTCCACACCACAGGATATTTGTGTGTGTATGCATGAGTGTGTGTGTGTGTGTGTAAGAACGAAACAAGTTTGCACAACACAGGAAACATGTACGCCCATGTCTGTGGCTCTGTGTGTCTTTGTCTATGTGTGTCACCCCTGTGTGCTCCCCAGTCCCTGAGGTGATGTAGGTGTAAATGGATCTTAGATTAACATGTGAATGGCCTGTGGATGGGTGGTGGAGACGGCAGCTGACAGAGCAGCAGAGATGAGATCTCACTGAGGGCTAAAGAATAGGCTGAGGCCTTGTCCACACAAACCAAAACGTTCTTTTTTTCCTCCGTCTTCCTTGGCACCTTTTCAAGAATATTTGCATACACACGGATCCACTGAAAACGGACTCATTGAAAACATTGAAAATGACTCAAAACGACGTAGTTCATATTCCAGGCCTATGGGGTGCTTGAAATTTACCAAAAACAGAGAAGAAGAGATGGAGCATGCGCATAAAGCTTGCACGGTGTTTACAAACAGACAGTAGAAGGAGAATCTGAACACAAGAAGAAGAAGAAGAAAATGGCTAAGTGCAAGGAAACCAGAATCGTTTGTGAGGACCAATAATGAGGTCGAACTGCTGCTGCGACTCACACTCGACTACAAGGCGAGTAAGTTGCAAGAAACACGAACACAAGCACATGCGCCATTGTTGTTGTTGTTGTTTTGAGACGTCACGGGGTTCAGAGGTCGAAGACTAGAGGTCGAGGGGTGGGGCAATGCTGTCATTGATATGGAAAGCATGCGGATTCGCTGTCCACACGAGAACGCAAGGACAGCGTTTTTGGATTTTTCCACCCTGAAACCAGGTTTCAAAAAAGTGCATTTTCAGGCGCTGCGTTTACAGGATCCATGTGGACAATCGGCCCTTCCTCGCAGGCAGTTGGTAACAAAACAACATTTTGAACTAAAGGTTCTGTGGGGATGCATGGATGGCAGTCATGACCTGCAACTTTTTTCCTATTTTGTTGTATAGGTGCATTTGAAATCATATATAAGGTCACATTATTTAAATAACAGATACGTTCATGCGATGGATGTCATTTTAATGTTTGCTTGGATCTCATGTTTTCAACACTTGCGGACTCGTGTCATCTTCAACACGACTCCTATTGGGGTTCATTGATTTCACCACTTGCATTCACTCAATTAAGATTGATGACACCCCTTGCCAAGTTTGTAAAATGTTTGTACCCTGATGAAGCCCTTCAAGGTCTAGCAGGTCGGGTTGAGACACGTCTCAGTAATACATCTGATTAAAAGTCGGCAATTTCCAGTCTGTCTTGTCCATTTCTCAAACAGCACTTAAATTTTGATATCACCCTGTGAAATATTTTTGTATTTTTGTTCAAACGTGTAAAAAAAATAAAAAAAAATAAAAAATCCTAAGCAGCTTGACTCCACAGCTTTCTCCAACAGAGTCAGCCTCCCAAAAACCCACAGCCTTCGTCACCTAAGCACTAAAAACCTGAGGACAGTGTTCCCAGGAGAACAGCATGTACGGAATGAGCTGTCAAAGGCATCGCGTGCTGCTCACCTGTGAGTGTGTGTGTTTGTGTGGGTGGCGAGCGTACTTGCCCTGTACAGATAGAATCAGTATGATAAGAGGAGGAAGCATGTGGTTGTTATCTGAGAGCAGGAGCCCAGCAGCTCCTCCTGCTTAGTCTCTGCTAATCTCAAACTCTGCTGCAGCCCAGAGCCTTGGAATGGGTCCTTCTTCATCACCGACGTCTCCTCGTCTTCATGCTGCGTGGCCTTCCTCCTCTCTGACTTCATGTTGTTTGGCTTTCACATTGTCTCGTCTTGCCCTTGCACTGTGTCTAAAGATCAACATTTGAAGAAGTTCAACTCTGATGGCTGCAACTTCCTGTCGTCTTGCCATGATGCTGACTGTGACACATTTAGGCCCTGTTCACACCAAATGTTGACATGCAATCTGTATCTAGATCAGAGTCTGACTCACACTGGTTCTTTGAGTAATACATGTTGCTATTTGAGACTTTAAAAACGTACGACAAAAATATATCTGCATAATTCAAAATATTTGCCATGACAGTGTATCTGGAGGGGTTTAATCTAGTTATGGTACCTGGATAACATCCGGTGATCATAAACATCCCTGTGCCAGTATCACAACCTAGTCTGAACGTGCAAGTGAGGTAAACAGAGCTGGCTGACTTTTTCAAGAAAAGATGTGCATCAGTAATGGTACTGTATCGACTCATACCCCTCAAAAACCCACCAACACCCACTTACAGCTGGCCTTTGCCTTCAATGTGAACAAGGTACAATCTGCATTCTCTCCCACGTGGACTGGCTCTGCAGTAGTCACGGGTGTTTGTCGGCTCCAGCTCTAAAAACACAGCATCATCCAGGTGGAGATGCTGAATATTCGCCCCTCATCGGGCGTGATGTTTTGACATGTGTTGAAGTGACCGACAGTGGCTTGTTAATGCTTTTCCATCCGTCTCTGGTCCAGCAGCGCTTGACCATCGCTCAGTTTGAAAGAAGACTGAAGTGAAATACGTTAAAAAAAAGTGACGTTCGAGGCTTCCATAGTCACTAACAGTGTTGGGCACATTACTTTTAAAAAGTAATTAGTTAGTAACTTAATTACTCCACTATAAAAGTAACTAGTTACCAGGGAAAGTAACTATTGTGTATTTTAACTGACATTTTGAGGTTTTAAGGTCCCTTGAAGTTTAACATATCTAGTATTGGATGTTCAAATGAGTAAAAACCGAGTATAAACCCAATACTTACATTTAAATGTGAGATCTGCGCCACTTGAGGTCGCCATTATTTATTTATTTATTTCTACTCTTCGGGTGCGCAATGAATCTTGGGATATGTGAGACCACAAAGGGTAGTAGCGGTGCACACTCCAAAAACAGGTAAAAGCAGTGCGCATTTGTGGGGTGCATTTGGAGAACCCTTTGAATTGGGACACCCTTCGCGCGGCGTTGTGATGTAATCGCACTTCAAATGCGCACTCCGAAGTGTGCAGACCCTGAATTGGGACACAGCCAATGTGTGTGTACTTCCACTGTGTGTGTCTGTGTGTGTAACATCAGCACAGAGACATGAACACAACAAACAGCCAGTGACGGTCCGGCAGACCATAGCGGCTGTCAGCAGTCAGCAAAGTGAACGCCCCACACACACTAATGGCTGTAAATGGAGCGGACAGTAACAGCAGTTTGTCCCACGGCACACGGAGGCTGAACATGTAGCCGTTCTGCCAGCTACGCTCTCTCGACCAATCAGATTGCTCGAAACTACTTGGTGCAACAGACACGTTGTCATCGTAACCGGCGTTTTTTTTCTCCTGGCGCATAAATGTAAATTGTTCGCAATGCATTATGGGAAATGTAGGACTGGCAAAAGTGGCTGCGCGCGCAGCACAATTTGGAGTATGCCCACTTCTCCAGGCACCACTACACCACTGCATACAATGCCACTTCTCGGTCTTTTATGAACCTGACGAGAACGTCGGTCTCCTCGGCTGTGAACCGCTCCTGGCGTGCGCCTG
>OMLP01023566.1:0-11680 GCA_900302685.1 Spondyliosoma cantharus | reverse complement strand
GTTTAATCATTTGTCTCACTGAAAGATTTAATTTCCATTACAGAAAGCTGCTGATTAAATATTTGATACCTTATTGAAGTGCTACAGAGAATATTGTATAACTTGTATTGCAAACATCAGTAAACAAAAGAGAAACAGAAATGTCTGTTTTGTTTGCTACCTGTAAAGGATTGTTAGCAAAACTCTTCTATCTTCATACTCAAAGCGTTTTTTTTTTCCTTGTGAAAGAACATGTGAGACATTTTTAATACAGCAGGACCATGATTAATGAAAGTCGTATAGCATATCCATAACTTCAATTTAAACTGCCCAGATCATATTTTCTGTAAAGTATGGCAGAGTCAGTGTCACTTGAAAGACAAATTAATAACAATATTACAATTTAAGAGGCTGCAGCAAATATCTGTCAGACAGAATCCTCTGTTGCAGGTAACTGTAGGTATGTGTTGGCCTGTATGCAGGTGACTTCTAAAATTAAATGATTTTCATGTATAATTTGAACAGATAATTCAGTCGATCAAATATTAAAGAATAAATTGATCATACAAAACATAATGTAACTTGTGCTGTGACATGCCAAAAGCTCCAGTAGAAGGTCCCTGTGCAAAACAAGGTATTTTACTAGGGAGACTCTGTGTTATTTATAGGCTAATACAGTGTGAGTCTACAGTAGCTATATGACCAGGAGATGTTAAACTGGTACAGCACTAACTGTGTCAATACTGTTACTACAGTAACACAGTGTATCTGTGGGTCAAAATAGCTGTATTAGCAAACTAACTGCTGGGTGTTAGTCAAAGTTGCACAACCTTGCCAATCAATAACTGCAGTTCAACAGTTTCATTTCCACACGCAACTACACCATTACAACACAGGGCATATCTATCAAGTAAATGTACATACAGCAGCAATACACACTCATTCAATGGTTAGGATCCATTGCAAGGCCTTTCACAGCTAATGTCTCAGCCCAGAAACTTTTCGGGGTTAAAGCGTTGGTCTGTCGGCTTTTCAGAACACTCATTTAAAAGCTTATTTTTCTACCACCAGTTCTTATGGCATCCTTTCACGGAGAAAGCTGTGCTACCCATGGTTAACTTATGAGGCTAGAAAAATTAAGTTATCAAACAGTGACCGACAATGCCAAACGCTCTGAAAAGTACAGCTAATTTATCCACGATAAGCCTGGGAAGTTTTATAACCACAGAGAAGCAACACGAGTGTAGGGAATGATTATTATCGGCTTCCATGTCCGGTATTTCACCTATTATCTTCATCCACCTTTTATTTTTCCAATTGCCAACAAGAATTCATAATTTAAAAATGAGCTCCTTTGGCTCTGCTGCAGCCTCTGTCTCTCCATTGTACAGGTGAAGCCAGCCCATCCGAGTACTTTGCCCTTGTGTCATGCCCCCGTCCCCTTTGGGTGAAAACAGCCCCTCTAGTTTGACCGGCGGTAAATGCAAAATCTAGGCCCTCTGTCGATTTAATGGCATAAAATATGAATACAATATGGATTTTTGTAGCTAATAGGAGCTCAAATCTGAAAGCCAGACAGGCAGGCGATCATGCTATGTTGTAGTCGATCTACGCTCGGCGTCATTATATAGAAAAAAGTAAAGAAATAGTGACTGATGAGTGTCCTTTCAGTCCCAGTCTCCTCAAAGTGGACTAACCTGACACTACCGTAATGAATGTCCAGGTAACTTTTCTGTCATCCATGGGTGCAGATCACGGGGGGGACATGTCCCACCCAATTTCTGAAAAACATGATTTGTCCCCCCCAATAAAAATGTCTGTTTAGGACAAATAAACCACAAAGGTAAGCACAATAAATGATTCCCTGTGCAGTACTTTTTGAATGATATGGCGAGCCTCTACGAAGTTGTGATTTATGATGGCATGGTATGAGTTGCATATGGGCAAACAAAAAACTCACTTTTGTGCCCCCCCCAATCCTGATATCGGATCTGCACCCCTGCTGTCATCTATCATCTTTTCTGCCTGTAAGACTCTGTATTTAGCTGGTTTATAATCTGTCCAATGTGACTTGACTGTAAACTCATTACGTCGCTGTGTTGAAGCAGAGCCACTGTCTCTGTCTTGACAGCCGTTTGTGCTTACATGTAATTACACAACGTTTACCACAAACTGAGAGGAGGTGAAAAGAGGCCGGTTTAAGCTCCACTTCCAATGTTGGTGTTGCCAAGTTTTATTATTAGAAGGTAGGTCAGCTCAATTTACGTGATTTATTAACACCAAAATTCCCTCTGCTCCTGGTGGTCTGTCGAGGGGACACAGTGGTAAACCAAACTCCATTCTGAAAGCAGGTGTTTTATAGTACAGCCTGACTTTTTCACAGTAAAAACTGCAGTTACAACGTTACAGAGGCTCTTTTATATCCCCTTTGATACGCAGGCACAATCAGCACACGTCATTTACTCAGTAACATCGTCAACTAACCTGTGATGAAGTGTGACACAGATGGATATGTATTCAATCACCGGGTCTCATGGTTTACCATTTCAATCCTCTTTCAGCCAGCTGACTTGCACTTACTAGGGCAGGTCGAATTCTGGGTCTCAACAAGTTCAATGTAGTGTGTCCTGAAGATGTCTGACTCTTTCTTGTAATGGTAGACTGGTACAGTTCTGCAGGTTACTGTTGTTAGAGACTTCAGAGATGTAATGTAACTGCATCTAAGGTCTCTGTTAATCCCAATGGTGAAATAATTCAGTACATTTAATCAGTGTCCATTTAAAATACTGTGCAGTACAATTTTGAGATGCTTGACCGGTGCTTTCGTTGAGTATTTGCATTTTCTGATAATATAATAAAAAAGGTCTCCAATAAATGTATTATATGACTTTGGTTACTAGATACTCTGCTGATTCAGACAAATATACAATAAAAATGAAAATAAATTCTTATGCTGTCATTGATTATGTTGACCAGCAGTACAAAAGTAATTAATACGAGCTCTCCCATAAATCCAGTTAAAGCAATGAACACATCTGTGCAGTTAGAGTGTGCATATGAAATGATTCACAGGAATGTGAACACTAATCAGCTAGTCAACTAGCTGACTCTTAAGATTACTTACTTGCTGAAAAAAAAATAAAAAATCTGGGAGGTAGTAAAATGGTTTCTATAATTGACCATGCAACAACAATGAGATGCTTCATCTGTTTCACCAAGAGGATGTTATAAGGAAAGGATGTAAAGAGAAAATGAAGGAGAAAGAGGAGCAGCTGACCTTTGCTTTGTGAATGAGAGTGGAGGGGAGAGGTGTTTATGGAAGTGAGAGGGAGGAGATGGCGGAGGGGACAAGGTGCTCAAGGCATGAAAAGAAAGAGAGACTGGAGACAAGATGGAGAGAGAGAGGAGGAGAGCAGTTACCCAGCAGTAGAGTCTGAGTGCTCTCCTCCACCAGAGACTGCTGATTAAAATTTCATTGGCTGAGGCTGGAGGTCGGAGGTGAAGCTCTGTCTCTGTCTGTGTGTGTGCGTGTGTGTGTGTGTGTGTGTGTGTGTGTGTGTGTGTGTGTGTGTGTGTGTGTGTGCGTGCGCACATGAGCACTAAAAGCTCAGAGCCTCCTCTCTTCTTGCACTCCTGTACTCTCACTCTCATTGGCTTATTAGCTCTTCTTTGTCTCTGGTTCTCGTGAGCTCACTGCTTTCTGATTGGCTCTCAGTGGTTGTACTGGTCTGTCTCTCTCTCTCTCTCTCTCTCTCTCTGTCTCTCACTAAGCTCAGATTTACTTGCTCTTAGTTACGTACTCGTCTGTATTTTGGTTAGCACCATGTGCATGCTGGGGACCCCATGTCTCCTTGACTTGACAGTATTGGTTGTGCCTTATGTCTTCAGAAATGGCGCTCATCAGTACATCAGTATAACATGACCTGGGACTTAAGTCGCCCAAGAAAAATTACTTGGCTTAAGACTTGGACCAAAGTATTTCAGTTTGGGTTTGTATTTTGGGGATTTTTTGATGACTAGATGATTGACAGAATCAAAGATAGAGTAATGATTGGTGGAAATATAGTATACTGTGTGTTTGATGCAGACCCAGATTGAGCCATGCAAATTTTTTCCAGACTAATCTTCCGTCGGATCAAAGAGCATCCAGTAACGCTGCAGCATTCTTCTACAAGGTCTCATCTCTATTAACCTCTTTCATTGAAGCCTCGTCCTGCTGTAACACACCAGGCCCTGCAGGACTCTCTGTTTGTGCTGCTGCTTTTTCAATTAAGGGAGAAGTGAGGGGATACCTGAGCACACAGACAACACACACACACGCGCGCGCGCATTCATACAAACACAGCGTGTGCCCTGTCACTCAAGCTATATTGTGTTATGTCAGCATATTGATCACTGCTGTGAGTGTCATACAGGAACGATCGATTTTAATGTTCTTGTCTGTCGGTGTGGATGTGGAACTTTGGGCAAATCAGGACCATATATTGGAGCAACTGTTAGTAATTAGTAGTGTTGTATATGTGATGGTGTCACGAGAGAAAATGTACTAAATGACATTGTGGAGAAGATGTTAAGATGCCTTGATTAAAATGCGTCGACTTGGTAAATAGACTATTTTAGAGCTGCAATGATTATTTGATTAATCGATAAGTTGATCGAAAAGGAAATTAATTGTCAACAATATTGATAATCATTTGTTTTCATCATTTTCTGAGCAAAAGCATCAAACATTTGCTGGCTCCAGCCTCTTAAATGTAAGGATTTGTTGCTTTTCTTTGTCATTTATGACAGTAAATGAAGAGTCTGGTTTTCGGACTGTTGGTTGGACAACATTTGAGGACGTTGGGCTCTGGGCAAATACTCATACACTCACTACATACAGACACGGTTTTCTCAGTTTGGTATGGAACACCTTCACTGGTCCGCACAGAGCACTGACATGAACTCCATCCAACACCTTTGGGACAAACTGGGACACTGACTGTGAGCCAGACCTCATCACCCATCATCCGTGTTTGACCTCACTAATGCTCCTGTGGATTAATGTTGGAAATCCCTTTAGCCAGGTTGTAACCAGCAACATCTGGTGGAAACAAAATGTTCCAATCACAGTTGGAATGTTCAGGTGTCCATGTACATTTAGGCCACACCATTTAGGAGTGTTCCTTGAAGCAAAGCTACAGATGCTGTTCAGGGTTGCTCCACCGTCCGTTGAGAAAACCGCAGATCTATTGGCAAAATAAGAGCAAACAGGTGTGTCGACACTCACCTTCAGTATAGAGACCATTAGTGTGGAAGTTGATCTCCGTTTCCAAGCGTGATATTCCAAGGCATTCACTTTCTCATTAAAGTAAAGGTTAAATGAAAAGGTCACTGCTTCCAGCATGTTTTAATTCTTAATCACATGTTCAACCTATTCTTAAATTGTCTGGTGGAAAAAAACTTGAGCTCTTTTAAAACATTAGTGGCTGCAACCTTTCCCCTTTCATGCATATAATTTAGAGAATTCACACTTTAAATGTGAGCTGATGGTTTGGTGAATTTGACACCACGTGGATAAGGAGAAAATTGTGCTAGTACAACTAAATGTACGTTAGTTGAGTGATAATGCACCCGTCTATGTGTTATTCTGATCGGATTGCAGGATGTGCATTCGTAAAACGATGTGACTCGACACAGACGCCACTGCAGCAGCTCAGCAGTCCCAGCATCTTCACACAAACTGCACTTCAGTCTCTAACAAAGCACCAAATACACTCCGCAGCACTGATGCCTGCTCAGACATAAAGGAAGCAGCTCACTGCCAATAGCAACCGTTTGATATTGTACACACTCCCGAGCGTGAGGCATTACATATTCACACAAATCAGTTAAGAGTCATTATGCTCTTCTCACTCTCACACACACACACACACACGCACGCACACACACACACAACCGTGTACACAGCCGCATCAGCAAATTAGCTGAATAAAGAGCCTCTTTTTGCCTTTTCTTCTGAGTGGCTAATTAGCCATCAGAGCCCGCTGTGTGGAGAGAGCGAGATCCATCAAGAGGTAGAGCTTCAAAGAGCAGTTTATGGAAGCCAAAGCACTTTAATTAGGACCTATTTGTACGCGAAAGCAAAGAGAAAAACATAATTTGAAGCCAAAAGCTGTATAATGTGCAGAGAAAATAAACACGCGCAGATAAAGAGAGACAGGAGCAAGCTGAAAGGATCAGGCTGGAGCAGATAAGATCCTCACAGGGAGCAGAATGACACCGGAACATCAGTTTTCTGTTGTTTTGATTCAGTGAGGAGGTTGAACAGACCTGTCTCGCAGCTTTATTTAAGATGAATGGAGATAATGTGCAGAAAAGCAAGTGTCGTGTAGATATGTAGATATAGAGACCTGTCATGATGCTTTAGTCATGATTCGTTAAAGGAACATGTCACCTTTTTCCCTCTTTTTACCATTTATCTACATATTACATATACTGAGGACACACCAGCAGGTTGATTGATCTGTTAGTCAGAAAGCTTTAAGTTGTTTTCATTGCAAAATTTCAACCTCTAACGTCCACCATGTCTGTTTTCAACTCAGACGTGTGTCAAAGAAGTTTCAAGGAAACACGAGTCCTTTTACAACCCAGGGCTTGTTGCCAGTGTTTTATCCCCTTCGATTTGCTCACCAATGTTACTGAAGCGACTGTACATCTACGCTAACATCTTTGTTTTCTGTGTTGTTTGTTGTTTCTACTGTGCCTGGTGTCCACACTACTTTTTTTGAATTTTGGGACTTGCTGTCTATGCCAGCAATCTGTATTTATTTCATAATTGTTCGTCATTGCTGCTCTTTGTTTGCATTTCTGCAGCTAAGCAGCTAACCACAGAGTAGCACCCTTTGTACAAGAATTGTCAGGGGATATTGCATTTTCAAGCTGTGAGTATGGACAGAGCTTATTTCTCAAATGCTGTCCAGGACCTGGCTGAGGCAGGTCACCGCCCACCAGCCCGGTGTCAGGTGGGATCGGCTGAAGCCACCCGCAACCCTGTAAAAGATAAGCGGTTAAGGATAATGAATGAATGAATGAATGAAAGAATGTTTTGAAATTGAAACATATTATTGACATGTCATGTGATCTGTGTCAGACACAACTTCACACAGCGTACAAGGCAACCACATGACTTCAGAATTTTTAGAGGGTCAAGTCATTTTGAAAAAAAACATTATAAAATTATTAAAATTAGTATTAAAGCCTGTCCATTGTATTTTATAAAGCTACTGGTTTGAGGTTTACCAGATTAATGGCGCATGCATTGGGTTTTATGATGTGTATAATGGCTAGGTGTATCCACTTTAGGTGTCGCTGTGGAAGGAGTGGCGTGTATAACTGCATTCACCTGGGGATTTGTTCAGAAGCCTGAGTCGTCTCATAACTCATTGACAGTACTGATTGTGAAGTGTTGGCTCCTGGTGTCAGAGTGGATCTCAGCGTTTAAAATTGCTGAGCAAAAAAAAAAAAAAAGAGCACAAAGTGTGTTTGTACAGTATCACTGTTCAGCTTGTCAAGCTGCTCCATGAGCAAACCATTCTCTGACATAAAGGCTTTTTTTTTTCTTCCCTGTAAGCGTGTACCTGACATTTATATCGCACAATTCCCACCAACCGGCTGAGCTGCTGCTGCTTCATCTGTCTGGCTGACGGTTAACACAGATGTCTTAATCTTACAGTAAGAGTGGGGCGAGTCACTCATCACTATATGGACCGCCATGAATAAGCACGGGCAAAGAATTATTTTAAAGCGTAAGCTGATACTGCGGTTAGTCACGTCTGGCAGAGCTCTCTCTGGTTCTGAAGCTTAGGTGTGTAAGGAGTTTTAATAAGGCTTGTGTTGAACTCTTGCCACTTGGCTGGTGAGTTGAGGTTCATTTTTGGATGAAAATAGTTTTAATATTCTTTTCTGTATTCTGATTATACTGTTATTAGTACATGCAGTCATTTCTGAAACCTATATCTACTCAACACCTCAGCAGAATTAAAGGGAGAGTTCACCCCGAATTGCTATCGCTGCTATTTATCCATCTAGATTTTTTGGGTGTGAGTTTTGAATATATTAGCCAGAATGATGTCTGCCTTATCTCCCTTATAATGGAACTAGGTGGCACTCGGCTTGTGGTGCTCCTAGTCCCCAAAAATACATCTGAAGAACTCAACAGCAGTGTCTCTGTCCATAAAATCATGACCCGGTTACTCAAGATAATACATCTCTACAGCCGATAGCTCCAGAACTTGGCAACTCATACTAAAACAATCTAGACACTCTCTGTCTTGTGTAGGACATTCAAAATTGATGACCGTAAAAAGGAAACTGCTGATATTCCTCTTGTTTTTCAGTCGGCCGTTCATGTGGCAAAAACATGTGAAGCAGATCATTACAGGAAGTGTCACTTTAACGAAACGTGTAAATGGCTTCATTTCACCATTGTCCTAATGGAAGTCACATAACCGTGTGCATGCAAACACAGACGGAGCATCTCCTGCTGAATCCACTTCAGTCTGTTTGCCGAGCTTCGTCCTCGATGATCTTTTGTCTGTCAAAAGCTCTTAGCGTTTTCATCCAGAGCCCTCTGCTCTCTGCATTTATTATTAATGGACCTCAGCAGGATGAGAACACACACACATGCATACACACACACACCCACACACACACACACACACACACACACACACAAACACACACACACACACGGGCAGGCAGGATCTGCACATCATCGGTAGCTATTTTAGCTCAGATATTCAATCAAACACTCAAAATATAAATGGAAAAACATTCATGAGGGAAAAGGGGATGATGGAGGACAAGATTGACTTTTTCCATTGTTTGTATCTGCTCTGTGTATGAAATAGATCCACAAGCTGTTCATAGACAAATGCGGTTGCCTTTACAAGTAAACAAAGACATTTAGAGCTTTTAAAATGAAGTTCAATCTGCTCTGGACAACCGCAGCTGACTTTCCCTTCAGAAGTGACACTGCATTTACTGTGACCTTGTTTGACCTTGACCTCCAATATACTGTAAATACATTTAAAACCAGCCACGTTGAAAACCCTGAACTGAATATCATATCAGTCATTAGGTTTTTTCTACTGACTTCCTGCACACATTAAATGCTGGTTATGAAGAGTTGCAGAGCAGCAGGAGTTTTATCTCACTGGGAATCAACATTTCAAATTGGACTGATATTATTGCCTTGAGCTTTGTGTACTAAACACTACATATATTAACATCACAGCACCTGTGAGCCTTAGTGCCTTAGAGTCAGCTGGACAGCATCAGAACACATCATAATTGCAGTCACAAACAAAAAACTGCACCTTATGCTAAATTCACATCAAGGAGGATGTGATTAAGAAAAGCCACATGGAAAAAAAATATTTGCTTCAGAAAGTTGTATTGTGAGCAGATTAAAATGGGAAATGGGAAGCTACAATATCTACTACAGAAGTGTCAATAAACTGGAGGCCTAATGGCTGAAAAGCCATTATCGTTGACAGTTACTGACAGATGAAATCCAGTATTAATACACTCTCCCCCAAGAAAGCAGGGGTTGAGGTCCATGTCTGACCAAGTGTTGAGGCTGATCTGTTTTTAAGCTACAGAAGTATGGTAACCTACATAAGCCATGAAAGTGACTTACGTAGCTCGTAGCGTCGATATTCAAACACAATAAATTATCTTTGCCGAAACCTAACCGGGTAGTTTTTGTGTCCAAATCTGACCAAAGCCTGATTTTTTCAGAATGCTAACAACAGTCTAAAATTAATAACATGTCTTAATATTTTAGACGTTTTTTAAGCATTTATTTTGAAAGTCTAACCGAACATTGCATGTTTATTATTGCAAACCTGACCAAAGAGCCTTGCATTTGAAAAACTGACACTAGAGGCAGGAGAAGAATAACATAGTTTGGGGTATAGGGCCGCTGAGCAGTTACTGTATTTAACTAGTTGGGAGTGAGACTGGTTGTAATCAACAAAGATAGCTTGATCAATTTACATGGTGTGAATAATGGAGGAATAATCCCTTCATTATAATCTGCTAAAGATGCTACGTGAATGCAGCATTAGTTATTTATTCTATTTATTTTCATTCACGTCTAACCGACCAATTGAATATTTCTGACCACAGTGATCTGTTGGATTTAGTTGACTTCTGTCCTAAAACTGTACTGTTCCTGCTGTTATGCACCCTTGAACTCTTGCCAGTGAAGCAGATTTTCTCAAGCTCAGTGTCTCATTGTTTGTACTGATGACTCAACCAGGAGCGCTTCATGTTCCAACAGTCGGTCAAAATCATTTTTTATGTGAAAAAATGAAAAGAAGTGTACTGGCTGCCCAATGTGTGTGTGTGTGTGTGTGTGTGTGTGCGTGCGTGCGTGCGTGCGTGCGTGCGTGTGTGTGTATTTTTCGATGTGACCTTTCTCCATATGGTGTGGGACTGAGCAGGGGAACAGGAGGTGAGCCCTACACATGCTATCAGTCTGAGCTGTTAGCCAGCAGCCACTGACACACACACACACACAAACACACACACACAGGCTGGGGGCCACACATGTCATTGTTACCTGATATTCATGGTGTGTAGGAGAAACAGACGAAGGAGAAGGTCATACGTGTGATGTCAGAGGCGGTGTGTTCACTGCCAGCTGTGGGTTTGATTGTCGTTCGCTTCTCTTCCACAGCCTCGGGCTCGCTCTACCCTCTGTCCTCTTTGCCCACCTCCCACAATCCTCAGCATCAGTCCAGCCCCCACCAAGAGACACACAGATCTTTTCTATTTTTGTAGTCCAAATATATAAACATAAATACAGCCTTCAGAATGCACCAACAGAGACTGCATTTACTGTATCAAAGCAAACTAATGTTCACGTAGAGTACAAAAATGTACAAAAATGTAATTCTACAAGACACAGAAGTGACCGTCATGTTTTCCAGCACCAACCACACAGACTAGATAATATATAGTTAAGATGGCACTCACATACACTTTTTAAACGACAAATTATTTGGTTTCTCAGTCAATATGTAGAAACAAGACTAATAGGTTACAAGATTAGTGGCAAAATATTGATATTGACTACCTCTGGGGGAGCACGCCCCTGGACCACACAGAGGTCCACCCCGAATAGTCTCACCAAATCCTGTGGGAACCACTGCAGGGAGATATGATCGATTAGAAAATGTTTCCATTATGTATGATGTCTAGTTTCTAGATTTCCGGTTTAATACAATGGTTTTCTTGGCGATAGTGAGGGCTGTGAGGAGAGTACTGGAAGAAGTGTTGTGTCATTGTATTCCTGATATGTCACCTAGGATGCAGATCTCAGGGGATAAAGGGATGTGGCAGCCCAGCAGATGACATAATTGATCTGTAACTTGTATCCAGAAGTATCTGATTGGTGAGCAGTGCCAGGTGGCATGTAAAAAAGTACCGGCTGTGTTCTGTGAACAGTGTGTACATCTGTCTGCATCATCAAAGCCCATTTTGTGTAATCGCTCATCCACGTAGTGTGTTATGTGAAAGACCTCATTCTGGACGAGCTATAAGTTGGTGTTTTTGCATTTATTGAACATATTATTGCAGATTTGGATCCAAAAATTGGGATTGGTAGTGATTGAGAGGTGTTGTTCCCATTTGGTGACTGGGAGGCATGTTG
>OMLP01023561.1:0-28789 GCA_900302685.1 Spondyliosoma cantharus | reverse complement strand
CGGGTCTGATTGATTTTTCATTGCCTGTCGAGGTATAATGTGTCCCAAAGTGCTTCGCGTTTGTTTTCGCTGGGAGGGCAAAAAAAATTGCCCAGCGTTTGCTCTGCCACACCTGGGAATGAACGAACAGCTGAGAGAAGGGAGGGACAGACGGAAGAAGGGGGGGAGAGGAGGCGACAGCTGGGGAAATTGAAATGCTATTGAGAGAGAAGAGATATAGAGAGGAAAAAGAAGGAGCGTTGTAATCCAAAGGGGGGTTGGACCCTTATTATGAGAGAAGGGTTTGTGGTGAAAGTAAGAAGAAAAGGCGCGGGGACTTGTTAATAATATTTCTTGCCACACATCGTCGTGATATTATTTCTCCCCATTCCACTGTCACCCCCAGAGAACAGTGCTAAAGAGATAGCAGAGAGGAGCCAGGATACAGATTAATGGAGAGTATGACGCGTGTGTGTGTGTGTGCAGGAGAGAGGCATATTGTGAAAATGAATAACAGAGATGTTACACACATAATCCCCGGGTAAAAAGAAATGCTGCATCAATGTGTGTGTGTGTGGGCCGCACGACGCAAGTGCACTTTAAGATTTCTAAAGAACATCCTTGAGCCTCAAAAGATTTTTTTTTATTTTATTAATTTTTGAGTTTTAACTTTTGTCCTTACAGTAGATATTCAGCTGAATTGGAAATGAAGTGCGTCACAGGTTCAATACTAGGTTACCCACGCACGTAAGCTGTAGCACAACTCTCTGCAGTGTGATTATTACAGCTCCTGTGCACAAAGTTGCACATCTTCTTTAAGGATTTGATCACGTGAAATATTCTGTACATGTATGTTCATCCACAGTCATCAGTGACTTTGTGCATTAGGGCAGATTAGGGGTTACTAGTGTGTTCATGCGGGGATGCAGGGTGCAATCCTACAAGTAGTTTCATCGTAAAATCATGCTTTTTTTCTCACCTCTCAAATGCACAGAGAGTTTTCGTGTCAGTGGTGTTCAAACAGATGTCTCCACACTGAAGTCACACTGAAACCCCTGCACTCTATGTTGGCTTATGCATTTCTTACTTTGCTATGAATCAGGACTGCCCAAACTTTCTCCCTTGCAGGGCCAAAACAGAAACTTAACTGCAGGGTCCGGGCCGAGAGCAAAAACCTTGTAGCCTATAGCATTTTTAAGATCCAAAATGGCACCAGGATCCCAACGTGTCACTCTGCCCGCCAAGGCATAAACAGACATTTATATCATGATTATTTCAAGGTGCAATATGTAAGAATTCGCCACGCGTTGAATTCATAATCAGAACAAATAGGGGGCAGCATTTTACCGCAGTTAGTAAGTGCTGCTCACAGTAGCTATCATTAGCTTGTTAACTCTGGTGTTCTGGACTCTGAGTTAGGGTAGCTTTTGACTAGGCCAGGCCATATACCTTTCCAACATGATACTTCACATTTTGTTGATCATTTTTTAGTAGATTTTCGAATGTTTACGACATAAATTCTTACATATTGCAGCTTTAAACATATATCTTTTTTGTCTAGAAACATGCAATGGGCCAATTTGAACCCTATGGCGGGCCAACTGCTATAAATCTTTAATATGTTGGCTTACATTAATCCATATAGCAATCATCTATGTAAAAATGAGTTTGTCACACGCGTTTGCGGCTCAAGTTCAAGTCTAACAACCGCACGGCTGCGTTGCTCGCATGCCACATGCAGGCACTTTTCCCACGTGGCACCACCGGGGAGCATAAATTCTGTAAGGTCAAAGTTCGTGGAACAAAAGGCTCGAAGCTCATTGTGTGACTACAAAAAGCGAGACAAAAAAATAAAGACTTAAGAGGATAGAGCGTGGAACTAGAAGAACGTAAGCTGACAGCTTAAGATATGAAAGAAGTGAAAAGCTGTTAAATACTTTTAAACTGCATGACAGTGATTAACACACACACACACACACACACACACAGGGCCCCCACTATGATATACATATTATACATTTACTATGTTAATGCGCTTTTTCAGTTTTATTATGTTTGCATAGCATTAACTGACACAGTAATTACCTTGTATTAAATCTTTAAGAAGGGCTGTGCTGTCTAGTGCGGCCCGTGCACCAGTAGATTTGGTGCAGGTGTAAATGAGGGCGGCAGAGCACTCTGCAAGGCGACAGAGAGTATGAGAGGAGTTGAACGCTAGAGGGTAACGGTTTAGGTGAGCGCCAGGTTGTGAATCAGACATACCGTTGTTTATGTTAGCAGACTCCATTCCTACTGTGGCTCTCTATTAGAGGAGCGGAGAGAGGCTCTGAGGCGACACACCCGAGAACGTTCATGAAGTCAAATCAATTGGACCGTCGCGGAAAATCCAACCCGAATCCCTCACAAAGAAATCCACAGTCCAGCAGCATTGAGCGACTGAAACAAATCGTCCACAGGCTTGTGTAGGCAACGGAGAGAGGCGAGGAAGGGTCTCATTTTCCACGTCGCACTACAGTCCGCTCACAAATTTTCACATAGAGCTTCTTTAAATATGCTATAGTTGCTATGTAAATGTTACTGGCATTTAAAAAAATATCTGCACCACGCTGTATCTGTCATCACGTTAAACGAATGAGGCAATAGTATTGACTCTCTTAGGTCTGATTCCATGACTCACCCCAGCCCTGTAGTTAAAAAAAGGTTTGACTTGAATAAATCTCACCTTCATTTTCATTGATGAATAGCTCACTGGCAGAATGGCGGCTCTCTGACCTACTAGCTCGTATGATGTGTTGTGTACATGCTGTGAATGAGTCACATACTGAAATGTGTCTCTTGAGTCTGTGTGTTTCTATATTGGTTCATACTTCAAAGGAAAGGTTTCAAACCAGATATTCATACAAATCTGTATTTTCAATACAGGCTCAGATGATCTTTTCCTTTTTATTTGTGGCAATACGCAGCCATATTTCTCCAACAAGTATGGTTCAAAATTTGTTGTAGTGCAACTGAGATAAACTGTTTGATGTCATTTTGGGTAAGACATTTTAATCAGAAGAGAAAGCTCTTTATCGACTGATTTCCTTTTTATGCCTAAACAAACTAAATAAACACAAAAACTCTTTGTTTTCATGACTGAATAAACAGACTGACTTTGAAGGACAGCACACTTCCACACTGTTTGGCGGACCCTGCCAAACAGTGTTACGGGGACCATATTGTCCTCTGAGAACAGCTTGTTTATTCAGTGATGGAAAAATATATATATTTCTGAGTTTGTATTATTACCTCATTAACATTGTAAATATTAAAATCCTGAGCTTGAATTACCATCTAAAGGATGACATCATACATTAACAATGTCCATCAGTTATGTTAAATTGTGTATCCTCAGAACAGGTAGCCTTCATCAGCACTTTTATTAGAAATCGTGGCTCTATTGGAGCGTTTTGTCGAATTTCTCTGGTATCTGCTGGGGATTCATCCATCAGGACCACCGCACCTGTTAAAACTGACACCACGCACCACCCACGCGCTCCACACGGGACTTAAAAGAAACACACCCCACACACTGAAGCTAGCAGCTAGCCTGTGAAGGCTTCATGGGACAGAGCAGCGCTTATATTGAAGTTTAGAGTACACACACACACACTTGGATAGTCACGGTTAATACAGTTAATTATAATACATCAAAATGAGAGTTTTCACAGTGATGTACCAACCTCCCAGTTCAGCTAACGTTTTGTCTTTACAGTAACGTTAGCTTGATATCACAGGTTAGCTTGAGAGTTAACTACTTAGCTTATATTGCCACGACATAACACGAGGTATCAAGTCAAAAGTGTTGTAATGCACTCTTTCAAAGATAATTTCCCCGTGGTGGGACTAATGAAGGATAATCTTATCTTGAAGCACTTCTTCATGCACTGTCAGAATATTTCAAAACAGGCTCTTGCTGCAAAACAGAGAATGAAGAGATGAGAAGAAGACAGATATGAGGGAGGAGAGCAGACATGTGGAAAGAAGCTCAAAGAAGAGAAGTTCAAGTGTCTGAGATTCAGAGCGGAAAATAAAAAAGGAAAAGCAGATTCAGAACTAACCCAGCAGTCAGGTGATCAAAGGTAAGGTGAGGTAATCTAAGGCATGATCTAAGTGATGCTGAAAATGTGCTATAAAATGATTGACACTGAACATTAACTAAATGGAGTAAGATCAATTGTTTTATGCTGTTTAAGGTTTGTTTATGGTTACATTCACAGTTGCTGCCAGTCGTGATCAGATGAGTGAAGTTACATAAAATACTGGTCGTCCACCGAAAGATCAAACTACTTTAAGTTAGTCCAAATGTCTAAGTTTCAGCAGCACTGTCACTGCTTTAAGTTTGATCTGAGACACCTGTCCATCTATCCATCCATTACCCTCACAGGTCTGTAAACCACCCTTCATTTTACTGCTGCAGTGCTGCTGGCTGTGCATTTCTCCCCAGCTGCTATGCTCCTTAACCCCAGTCCTGTTAATACGTGGTTCGAGAGGATTAGCATCATGGTGATCCTGCTCAACTGTGTGACACTGGGCATGTACCAGCCCTGTGAGAACATCGACTGCACCTCGGACCGCTGCCAGATACTGCAGGTAAGCGAGGCCCCTGTGTGTGGTGTGTGTGTGTGCGTGTTTGTAAGAACAACATTTCAACGCCCTGATGAAGTGATAGAACAAAATGATGAATTATTTGACATAAAACTCAGAGCAGCTCACCACTCTTCTTGTCACTATTCCTCAAGCTGCGTTGCAGACAAACACTGCTGTCGAATATTTCTCTCCTGGAAGGTTTTATATTCTCTCCTGCTCTCTGAACAGGGAATTGGGACCTGGTTTGTTTTAATATAGTCTTGTGGAGCCGCATGTGATTTTGTCACTTCATGATGAGAATACAGCTAGTGGAGCAGAAAACTGTGGTTGTGGGAGACCACAAAGGCCACAGCTGACAAACTCTCACCCACAGGCTTTTATTCTACTTCTGCTGGAGTTTAGAGTTGAAACTACTGTCTGAAGTTTAGCTGCAGTGTGTTAATGAGACTTTTGATCTCTATACTTATAATGCAGCTATTCCCAGACATTTACAGCTGCACTGCATAGAGTACTGTATACAGGAGGCCTTATGGGCCGTAGTCGCCCCGCTTCCCACTGTCACTCTGACAACAACCTCCAACTGTCACAGCTGGCTGACATAATTCTTAGTGCTGGGTTTATAAGTTTCTTTAACTGAGCACCCCATGTCTATTAAATAGTTGTGTTCAGCTTCTTACAGTAAATCTGAAACAAACTTAGCCGGTTAGATTATCAACCCTACTGCATACACGTACCCAGTTGGCTCAGTGAGATTAATTTAACATGGTGATTCTCTGAATTACCACATGAAGTTTTCACATGAAGTGAGTGAAACAGAGCAGCTGATGAAGCATCATTATTATTTATTTATTCATTACTTGGTTGATCCTGTAACAGATCATCATGGACAAAAGGAGAGACTTCTTTTTTTTATATTTTATACTCTCATTTTAAATCTCAGATTATTTTATGGTCTTTTTATCGCAAATTGGCAATATTTTGCTTCTGTTTCTGGTAGTAAGCTGTATAGAGTTGATATGAGTTATATGCTACAACTGTAATTGACCATCTGGCTGAAGAATCAGTGTGTGCCTCTGGGATTGTAATTGCTTTTAGCTAAAGGGAAAATTTGGCAGGCTCAATTTCAGGTGCGACAAAGACGACCTAATTTTGCCTCGCATGCTTTTTGTTGGTTTAAATCCCCATTGACTTTGAAAATGTGTCGACAGTAACCTACGCTGAGGTGTCCGCTATTGGATTGCTGCTGCGAGTGTTGTCCGGTTGCACTGCATTATCTCACTTGCCTACAGCACATTAGGGCGGATTATCATATCAAATAGAGCCCCCCAGTCCAAACTGTAATAGGTTTACTTATCTCATTGGATTTTCTCTGCATTGTGCGGTAATTTCCAATAAACATTCACTGCCGTTTTAAAACTGTGCGACGCATCTTCCTGCTTCACTTTCTTCTTCTCACCTCCCCTTCCATACTGTCTTTACTTCTCCCTATGTTTCTATTTCCCCATCCTACACTCTCGTGCTCTCTCCCTTCCTCCATCCTTCTCTCTAACAAGCACATTGTCTCCCCAGGTAGTGTGAGGGGTCCTGTTCTGGTGGTTGCTAATGGTAACAGGAAGGATTTTGCTGACAGAGCTTAGATTGTTAGAGTGGCCCTCACATGCCTCTCTGGCCCTCGGTAAAATACAGTATCCCCACCTCACTTCCTGGAGGAAAGAGGCAATCAGCTACGAACAATGTGTATATTATTAGGGTGCAACAAATCACAAAACTCATGGGTTTAGATCATACTACAGTTTTTAAACGCTGATAAGATCCTTTTTTAAAAACTCCAGGGTTCGGGCTGCAACTAACAATTATGATCTCATTATCGATAACTCTGCCAATATTTTTCACGATAAACGACTAAAACCCAAAGAATCTTCATTTATCATCATACATGGCGAAGAAAAGCAGCACATCCCAACAATAAAGAAGCTGGAACAAGCTTTTAACTTAAAAATTACAATTAATCAACTGTCGACTATGTTGGCCATACATTTTTTTTTCTGAAATAAATCGATTGGCTAATCATTGCAGCTCTACTTAGGGTTAGGATTGAACTGATTTAAAGATAAACTACTTTGACTCACTCTCTCAATGTACTGCCCACAATACTCGGTACTGATTGGTTACACGTCAGGAGCAATAGCCTGTCCTGAAGGCGACTGTGGCTTCTGAGAGCTACTGAGGGGAGCTGAGTGTCGAGGTGAAGGCAGCAGATATTGCCAAAGTTCCAATATACATATTAATCTTCTGACCTTTTTTTAGGATGACAAGCATGTCCCATTTCACAGTTATGCTGAAAATGCTCGAAGACAGAGTCTATGGGATCATCGCGCGTCAGAGTAAAACCCAGCATCTGTCTTGTTTGTCTTTTCACTGCAAATCTGCAAAGAGATTTAGAGAATAATTAAAAGGTAAAAGTGGCAGTGAAAGCGTTTTGCGCACCGTTCCTTAGTTTGCATGTGGGCCAAATTGTGGGTTATCTATTCGGATCAAGGATCAACTGTCTTGCTTTACACCAACACACCTACAATTGTAGTGTTGTACTGCACTGAGGAGTAAACTGAATATTTAGAGTCAAACAAACCTATCCCCACGTCCAGTCACCATGAGCATAATGGGCATCTTGGGTGTTCTGACCATTCAACACTCATATCTTGCGAACACCTAATCATAGTCACAGTATGGCTTTAATTGAATTCAAGTAAATGAGACGTGGAGAAGCAAATCTCAATCTCAAAATCTCAGTGATGCTTTTAATTTATTAGTGGGTATTTCCCCTGAAAGGCAAGAAGTTTAACAAGCTGACAGCCAGAGACTGCCGTGAGGAAGAAAATTGTATTGCAAGGAGGTGGAGGTTCTCTCCAGCCGGCTCTGCCCAATTCAAGTCATGTCTGTATTTGCATAGTCATCTCATGCAAATAGAAAGTTGTTATTCTACCTAAAATGGATTTGGATGCGATGGAGCTCATTATACCGTCAAAGCAACACCTGTTCACCTTTATAATGAAGCTTCAAATGTTCAGAAAACACACAGACACTTTGTAGAATGACTATCCTATTTATCAGCGAGTGTGAGATGTGTCCTCATGGTGCCTTTGGATTTATGCGCTGATTGCTCTCGTCATTTACTCATTCATAAGCAGAGTAAGACACACATGCATATTTTATTTTAAATGGCCCTCCGTCGGAATCCTGATGACCTACTTACCGCGTCCGCTCCTCCTGCCAAATAAGTGGCACAATGACAGCATGTGAAGTAGCTTCCACACCAACTCCTATTTCATATCATGAAAGGGCCCGTCACGAGACAGCCGCAACCTCTTTACAAATCATGTTGACGATAAAACCTGATAGGCTGACTGAAGAGGAAGCTGGCGGTGGTGACAAATAACTATGATGAATTCATTCCCCTTTCACTCAAGAGCGGAGCGCGACAGGGATCCAACTGGTGCAGCCAATGTCGGATTACATGTGAAGCGTGCAGGCTGCATTATTTATCAAAACATCGTTTAAACCGCATGTGAGACTGATCTTCTCGTCTTTCCCATTGCATGCTGCCAGCTCTGTGTGCTGTCTGTCTGTGATTGAACGAGCAGACACACATGTTGGCTTCAAATACCTTACAAGGCTCTGTCTTGCCTGGTGTATACAGACAAAACAATGCTTGCACAAGTGCAAAAAAGCACACATTTGTTCATATAGCCTTGTGTACACACATGAATGCTGAAGTTCACACACCTACAAGTGCACAAATGTGCACCAACTCATTTCCTTTACGGCTTTTAGATATCTTGAGCCCTATAAATAACTAATGGTACAGACAACGTGTGCACTTGTAGAAAAATGGAATAGATAGCTGCTCATCCCATCTCTTGACTCTTGCTATTTCTGTCTCAGACAAAGCAACCTCCCCTGCCGCTGCCAGTGCTGCAACATGAATAAATCCCCAAACTTTCACACACCATTTATCTCATTCAATGTGCTCTGCAGCTGCAAACACCATCTTGCAGTTCATCAGTGCTGAGTGAAAAAAAACATCTCTCTTCTCCAATGGAAGCGCATTACTCCTGGTTGTCCAAAATGTACCATGTATCGGTGTTTTTCTAAACTGCTGTGGGTTATTGTTGAGGCTCTAGTTTGTCATTTAACTGCCGCCTGCAACCCTAAAAAGGTAATAACCTTGTGGAAAATTGTTTTCCCATTGCGGCATGTGTATTGGTTTGTGCCGTCTGATTTGTTGAGTGCACAGTCTCTGTTCTCAGGGTATACTAAGTGCTCTTTAGAAGCCTAGAGCAACATTCAGTTCTTGCGATCTTTGAAAATTACTAAATGCTATATGATGTGGGCCACAACAGTTTGCTATGTAGGAAGGTATGAACCGTATCATCCTTAGAAAAATCCAATATGTCCAATTATGTCATAGCCCTGAGACTGCTACCAGCGCAAACTGCTACCTTGTCTAAATTTGAAGAGTGATTTTCAAGTATTTTTAAAAACAGTGCTGGGTGAAAGAAACAGTATTCAACCCATTTGATGTTCTGATAATACAGAAAACAAGAAAGTAAGAAATATAAGGTAAAGAAGAATGAAAAAAAATCCCACAAATAAGGTTTGGTTTCCAACTTCTACAGAAAACAACTTGCCCATAGGCTCACGTGGATAGGTGGTTAGTTGTATTAGGAAGGGGGCACTGTGAATCTGTCAAAATAGGCAATAAGAGGGTCCCAAACTTTGTAGAATGTATTAATCGATCCTTTTTAGAAAACAACATATCTAGGAGCCATGCAGATGCAGCCACAGTGATCTCAATTCTACAAGTATGCTCCTTCTAGCTATTAAGGTGCAAATAAAACAGGACTTTCTTTGATATTAGGCACAATAAATAATTTTATCATCCCCATGGACTTTAAAGACTGCCCTAGTAGGGATGGGTTGCATAAATATTCATTAGCATGACCTAAACATGTCTTAAATCTGCTTGGTTATTTTACAGCAATCGCATGATTCATCAGTGTTTTTTGTTTTTTTTTATATTTGAGTTAATTCATGCTTAACTGTAGTGTGTATGATGGAGAATTTCTGTCCACCCTGTAGTCAGTCTATTCTTCTTCCCATTCTGAGAGCATTTCAAAGGGGGTAAACATTCATGCGTTTTGGGTCAAACTTCAAGTTTATAAAACTTTGAGAGTTAGCGCGAGTTGCAAAATTGGCGTCCCATTTGGAATAGTGTCTTTCGCTTAGTTCGGGGGTGGATGACAGGTTTTGGAACAAACAACGCTTGTCATCATCTATAATCCAGATTATGACCAAGCAACAGCCATGCAGCTTCATTGTGTATTTGAATTTCCAGGCCTTGGAACTCTCTGTGTCAAGAGGCAGCAGCTTGAGTTATAATATAGTAGGAATATGTAACAAGGCAGCAAACACAGTCATAAGGCCTCGGGCGAAGCATTGGGAAGGAGTTTTGTTCCGCATATACAATAGGAGGTTTAGCCAGTGATCTTTACATAATAATACAAGCAGCACATGGCAGGGATATGAGCTCATCTATCTCTCTCACAGTTTATCTCTCACTGTCTATCCTCTCTTCATCTTTGTTTCCCAGTTGTTTGACCTGGATCTCCCTCACTTTCTTCTTCCTGTTCACTTCTTTGCGATTCAAGTGTTGCAGCATGGGTTGGTGCACATTGGGCACCATATGTTTTGTGTTCTTAGTTGACACATACACACATTTACCTCTTTGAAGCAATTCAGACCACAATGTTAACAGAAAACTTTGCTCAAGCAATTACCACCAGTATTTTTATAGTCGCTACAAGAGAGTGCACACAAACGCATTAAGAGCACATCAGTCTTGAACATCACATATGCTGTTAGTGGGATATTAAATCACAATTTGTGGTGTTTAAAAAGGGGCAGCTGGGTGAAAATAACTAATCTGACAGTTCCTGTGAGCTTTGAAATGAGCGCTGCTGTGGAGTGTGAAACCTGCTACACTCTAGAAGTGCTAAGAAGGTGAAAAATAGAAGGTCATGGATCTTTTCTAGGTTAGGGTTAGGGTTTTGTTTTTGTTTTTTTTAAATCTAGTTATTACCTGATATATAATAAGCAATGTTTGTCTTTATATTCATGCCAATGAAGCACAACTAAACTGAAGTACAAGTGCTCCTCATTCACAGAGAAACTGAGGTTGAAACAAAATGAAGAGGGAGCTTCAATAACAGCTTGAGCCTACTCATTTCGTGAACACAGCAGACGAAACAGATGCCTGGCTTATGTGTTTCATCTATTGCTCACTTCTCTCCGTCTTTGTCCGCTCGCAGGCCTTCGATGCATTCATCTACATCTTCTTTGCATTGGAGATGGTGGTGAAGATGGTGGCTCTCGGGATCTTTGGCCGTCGCTGTTACCTGGGCGACACCTGGAACAGACTGGACTTCTTCATCGTCATGGCTGGGTGAGCAAATATGTCATAGTGTTTGCATTAATTCTAGTTAAAGTCTGTATGTCATGATTTTTATGAAACATTGATATGGCTGATGCATTTGCTGTTGAAATCAAAGCATGATAGTGAGTGAAAGTAGTCAACATCTTACTCTGTCTTATCATAAACATCAATGGCAGGCATGTCCTTAAATTTCCAGACTTCAGTGGTCATAGTAAGGGTTTAAGTGTGGGACTTGTGTATGCGACTGTGGCTACTGTTACACCCTGTTGTAGCCCTGATGTACTTGTCCTGTTTTAGGTAAAATATGGTGCACTTCTGATTTTGTGTGGATATTTTTGGCAGGTGAGAAATAAAGATGCAATTTGGATAAACTGGGTGATAAACCTTTGTGGCCAGTCAAAAATGTAACAGAAAAGAAGAATGTTGTCTGTCAAATAAAGCCAAAGATGTTTTACTGCAAGACTCATTGTGCGTTCAACACTGTAACAGTAGACGGGCCTTGTGTGGGGCTTCCTCTGAGAATGCAACCATAAGGCAGCAATCTCTGGTACTCTGCCACAGACATTACAGTATAGGAGGGGACTGGGCACGCTGCAGTATGGTAGAGTATAGGGTATTCACAAGGGTATAGAGAAAAGCGTCCTGTGGTTTTTAGAATTAGGACAAATGGGGTTTTTTTTTGGACAAGGGCATATGCTTAGATTGGAAGTAAAAATGGTTTGGAAGGTTGACAAGAACAAGGAAATAAAATTAAGAAATGGAAGATGGAAGCTGGGAATTAAAAAAATGACACCCACACAAAACAATTCATGGCACTTGCCCACAAAAAAACACAAATCCCCTTTTGGTATCGCCCATGGAACTTTATTTTGAAAAAAAGCAAAAAAAAACAACAACAACAAAACAATACGGTTCAACAACAGACTGCAAGTTTCTTGTGTTGCAAAATAAACTTGTCAAACCTTTGTTCTTACAAGGTGTCCAACCACACACACTGTTACCGTGGGATATACAAAAACACATGCTAGATAGATGCATGTATGTGTTGTAAAGCAAACACACCACCTGCTCAAACACCTGATGTGTGTGTGTGTGTGTGTGTGTGTGTGTCTGTATTCGTGGCACAGAATTACACACATAGATTACCGTCTGCCAGTTTATCCCTCTTGAGTTTGCTTAATCTGTGTGTGTGTGTGTGGCATATGCATTTGTGTGAACGATTCAGCCTCCGTTTTCCTCTTGGCAGCATCCATTAGATTAGCGTGTAGGCTAATTGCAGAGGGCATTGCCAAACTTGCCAGGCCAATTCACAGCCAACAGTCTGCTATGAGCTCCATGTCTGTTACCCACGGGCACCTCCTCACACTCTCAACCTCCTTCTACCTTTCTTTCTTCCCCTTTCTTTCTTTTTCACATGCTTGGATGAACATCCTCCCTTGTCAACCCCCTTTCAGACCTCGTACAGACGAAGCTTTCGTCCACACAGGCTCTAGGGGAGGATTCATGATTTTGCTCCGCATCCCTGCCATGCACAAACTCCCTCTTTGAGTCTGCTTTATTTTATTTACTGTATATTTTATTTTGGCTTAATTCACTGCACTGACACTTTTTGTTCATAGGTTGTCTGGTAGCCGCAGCAATAACAGAAATGTGGCAGCACATCTCTTTGGGCGTGTCCACTGAGATTCTTGATCAAGGGATGAAGCATGACCCCTTTTTTCTTTTAGTTTTTTTGTCAGTCCTGTCTTCCATATTTATTCTAATGTATGCCGGAGATGGGTTGAAAAACTTTTACCATGTCCAAGAAATGATAAAACACTTTCTCACACTGAGCAAGACTGACTGATGTTTGCATTGCAGCAAGCAAATGTTTGAAATGTTTTGCTTGAAATATGACTGAAATGATTAGGTGATTCTGTTAATCACCTAATCATTGCAGCTCTAATTCTGTACATGCAAAGAAACAATGGCCTGATTACATTTTGCGGACCTGCCCTTCCAGCCTCAATACTGCATAATTAAATAGGACAAAACAAGAGCACCCCGCTGCTTTAGTTCACCCTTTTCCTTACTTTCTTCAGAAATGAGGGTGTCTCTTTTTTAGCTGTCAAAAGAAAGAATGTTGTTCCTTATGTACAAATGATGCAGGAAAACAATTTTCTTGACACTTAGGTGGTTACTTTGATGAAGGCAATTTTACAGATTTTGCCTGTCAAGATTCAAGACTCAATTTTCCCTTTCTCTCACATTAAAGGTGCATCTGATCTCTTCTCACTAGGTCTACTCCAGGTTCCCCCTCAAGCTTTGCATTTCATATCGATATAAACATGCACACACACACACATACACACACACACACACACGCACGCATGCACACACAGACACTAGTCACATGAAAGCATGAATGAGATGAAGGCATCATGAGCAAAAAAGGAATGTGAAAAATAGAGAACAATCACAAAAAGGACGCTTCCGGCAGTCTGCTAATTACCCTCCCAAACACAGCGGCCTGCTTGATGTGTACAGGAAGAGACACTTCTATAGAGCACACAATCACCCGCACAACACACACACACACACACACACACACAGGTCGCGTGTGCACACTTACAAAGACACACATGTCTCACGTGCAGACTCATCGGTGATCTTCTGTTCTCTCTCACTTTATTTGCTGCTCTGTCCTCCAGATGCAATTGGATGCCTAACACAACGATACAAATGCTTATCCATGCACATTTTTATGCTTTAGTGGGTGACAACTATCTAATAGTTTGCTACTCTCATCCTGTAACCTAATCAGGCAACATAAAAAAATACATTTTTGTACCCTTGAGCTCATTAAAGGGAGGACATGTATGTTTTAATTGTTCTCAAAACTCCCTCTTGACATTTTAGCCTTCTGCTCAGACTCTCAGTAGCCCACATCTGATCATTAGAGCTACAACAGATACTATAATGTTTGAGGCAGGTTGTAATAACACCACTCTGCCCAGCCGGAAAAAGCCTGGCCCCAAAACAATTATTATGCTCCTCTCTCTGCTGTGACATTTTCATCAAGCTGCTGTGTGGCATTTCTGTCTTTTTCGACTGCACCGGGTAAAGAAAATTGCTCTGCTTCGTGCCTCCGCATCCTTGTGTGGAGACAAAGTTTGAGGCTCCAGAGCTTTACTTTAAACCACCAGTGTAGGACTTTTACATGTAAATGTTTGTTAGATTCAAGCCCCAACCGAATGAGTTCAGATAAATCTCTCTAGTTTGCAGTGCGCCAGAGTTTTTAAACCTGGGGTCTCGACTTTTCTGCATTGGTAGCAATTTTAACAGCAAACACTGGTTTGCCAGAGCTGAAGGGGGAGCAACCGTAGCAACAGAGAGGCGCCAATGGTGTTATAAGCATGTTGACAGTGTTTGAAAAGAGTAAGCATTTCACCCACAAGTGAGATTTAGTTCCCTTCTGTGTCTCTGCAAATTTGGTTGGAGTTATTTCACCCCTATATGAATAAATTGTTAGTTAATAGAACATCTGCCTGTCAGCTGTAGTTCAAACCCTTGTTACAAGTAATCCTACTCAAGTGTGAGCTTACTCTGTCGGTGACTCTGTGCTGCAGTGAGGAGCAAATGGAAAGAACTTGCCTGTGGGATTAATAAAATATCACATTATTGTAAATGACATGCTTCGTAAGTCTATCTATGTGAGAGACAGTGAGCTTGGCTTGTTTTGTCAAAGCCAGCGGATGTGCTTTGGGCCTTCTCACTGTGTGGTGATGGTGCTGCT
This sequence comes from Spondyliosoma cantharus, assembly GCA_900302685.1. Lineage (NCBI taxonomy): Eukaryota > Metazoa > Chordata > Actinopteri > Spariformes > Sparidae > Spondyliosoma > Spondyliosoma cantharus. The sequence continues at coordinate 13,913 of OMLP01023561.1, read as the reverse complement.
TCTGGTGTCATGCTGTCCCAACGCTGTCACGGCACAGACAGGCTTAAATACTATTACACAATGTACACCGTTTGCACACATTCACACGCATGCAGTTGCATTTCTGCTCTCTTTTAAAACACGCACGCGCACGCACGCACACGCACACACACACCGTAAAAGTGATTCACCAACTTGAGCTATCTCTGTGTCGGTGATAACTGTCATGTAGTATGACTGTGGTTTAAACATACACACACACACACAGCTCTAACACTCACACATACACACACATGGCAAACTGTGGCCATTCTCCTGTGAAAGTGGTTTGGGTTCGGGGGCACAAACAGCTTAGCCATGCTGTAGAAATGACTTGCTAACAGATGCCAGGCTCTGACTGAGCCACAACATCCTGCAGGCAACACTTAGAATAGAATGAATCCCTCTTTTCCAGCTCCCTCTTCTTTTTCTCCTCACCTCTCTTTCATGTTATTCTCCCCTTTTGATGCTTTGTCACTTTGTCCCCCCACCACTTTCTCTGGAGTGTTGCCACACTCTTTGCATTACATTCCCCATACTGTTGGGGCTCCCACAGCTCAGGGAGGGAAAACCAGGTAAGACCAGATCAAAGAGGGACAACTGATGTTGAATCATGGTGCAGGGGTCTCTGATGCAGATGGATATCCTTTTTTGTCATAATTTAAGCCAACAGCTCCTTGAGGTAACTACTGAAAGCGTAAAAATATATCTTTCTCACTGTGTTTTCTCTGTCTGTTTAAACAGGATGGTAGAGTACTCACTGGACCTGCAGAACATCAACCTGTCAGCCATTCGGACAGTGCGGGTCCTGCGGCCCCTCAAAGCCATCAACAGAGTGCCAAGTGAGACATTTTAAGTGTGCGTGTGTGTGTGTGTGTGTGTGTGTGTGTGTGCAGGATAAGTGTGCTTTTACTTGTGTATGTATTATCTGTTCTTGTTTTTAAAGCCCTTATAGGCAGTTCTCGTCTCTGGGCAGTTATTTTGGGCTAATAACATCGGGCCCTTATCTAAATGAATAGAGAGGGAGCCATAACCTCCCTTAATAGTCACCAGGACATAAAAAGTGCATGTAAAGAATCACAAGTCAAATCTGGTTAAAAACAGCTTGAACATTTTTGAAACTTTGTCCTATGATAATGCTTTTTTTCAACCCAGGTAACACTTCTTCTACACATGTGCAAGGCTGTACAACACCAACTTTTTTTTATGGCTCAATCTACAGCGCTGTGAGCGATATTTCTTTCCCAAGGATGGCAAAGGAATGATCTGCCCTCCTCCGCCTCTGATTGGCTTACCCTGATAATTTGACCCAACCCTAACCAATTATCACCCCACAGAGTATGAGGTAGTTAGAAGCACTGTAGGACTGTGTTCCCTCACCATCCCGAGGAAGAAAATTGGCCTGCTCCAACATAACACTATGAACGCATCCCGCTTGAACAAATGCAAAAATGTAATGTCTGATGTGTGAATAACCTCACCTTTAGGGCCACGTATATGTGTTATACAAGCACCATCTCTGGTGTCAGAGAATATTCTATTCAAAATGCTTTAGGTAGCTTGTCTCTTCTTGTAACGTCTCTGTTCTAGTTTCTTTTTATGTTTGTGTTGGCCTGTCAGTCTACATAAAGCACAAACGCATCTGCATGAAAATTCATGTATATGTATTACATCTCTGGCTTTTTGGTTCACCCGTGTGCCACCTGTTCCCCGTGGGGATCATTAAACATTCATCTTATGCTTAATCACACAGCCCACTCAGGCCCTGAGTCACAGCTTTATCAGATTTACAAACCATCCATTAATGCTGCTTCACTGATCAGTCCGTGACCATAAACCTGCTCCTCTCATCTAAAACGCAGTTATCGGCCAAACTTTTTAACTCCTATTGATTTCTTTATCCTGCCTCTGTAATAGGCAGCTCTTAATCATTGTAAGCACCAATTAGTGTGCCCAAGCTAGGTTCAGACTGGTCTCATCACTTAGTTCCAGCACTTAAGCAGTTAGCCAAGCATTAGCAACTAATGCTAATTGTGGGTAAGAAGTTTCAGATAGCTTGTAGGATATCATTTTTAACAACTCTTCAAGCCCCTTAAACATCATCAGTAGTCGCAGCATTGTTAACAAATGCTACTGCACATTTCCAATATGCCGTCCTCTGCTGAGTTTATTTATCTTGCTTTACAGTGGCAGTCCTGGTATTCCCACAGTCCCATTTGCCAAAAATTGTCATCAAATAAAAATGAACACTGCTGAGTCAACTCATGTTGCACCAATCAAACGCTTTTAATGTGAAGCTGCAGCAGCAGGAAATGTTCGGTTTGCATTAGCAGTAAAACAAACACAGCACTCTATAGATAATAAACGTATTTTTGTATAAAAAGCTGGATAAGTATTTGGGAACATTTTGTCACCACGGTAACCCTAATATAAACCAAGGAACTTTTCTTCAACAAGCTGAAGTTACTGAAAGGGATTTTTAAGATATTCTACTTAAACTTTTAAATAATCATGAAATCAGACTGCAGCAGATGGAGCTGATAGCATGAAAGCCCTGTTGCCTAATTCAGTTAGGACCTCAGGGACAGATACTGCAGGAAAAGGAAACCTTTCTAGTTAATGTAGACAGAAAGTTCTACATGTGAGGAAGAGAGATGAGCAGACAGAGTAGCTTTTTATCTCTAGAAACCAACATCTAAAGCTTTTCTATTGCTAACTTATTTATTATTATTTTGCCTTTTTCATCTCATACAGTATATCCTCTTGATTTGCTTCTCTGCTGCTTTCAAAAGACCCCTGAGAGAGATACACACAAATCCAAAATCATAGCCTGTCCTCTGCCTCGAGGAAAGTCTGACTGATTTTAGCTCCACCAGCTAAGTGTCCAATCATTGCAGGTTCTTCGTGTTTAGGGTATTTACCTGAAAAAGCAGCCAGCCGATTTCAATTTTCCACTCGTACCCAAGGACAAGTTACCTTTCAGATGCCGGCATCAACAAAGAACGTACTCAGCCTGATATTTCAGCGGCTGCACTCAGAAAAGTGAAATGTGCACAGAGTGGTAACAAATGTGCTTTTCTGGAGATGATTATGCATCATAACATGAATCTCCCAGTACATGAATACTTGTATGCAATCTTGATTAGCATATGCATAGTTGATGCAGCAGATTCATGCATGTGCAGATGAGTGTATAATAAATGTGTATCCACGAGCCTATCCTTCCTCTGTGTGTGAGGTGTGCGTACTGTTATTGTTTATGTTCTTATCAGTGAGCTGCATGAGTATGTGGTAGGGTGATTTCGCCTCGTGACCCCATTAGAGGTGAGAAGGCATGCGGATAAAGCTATTTGCTCCTTGTTTTGTTGGATCGTTACCTTGTCCACAGGTACACGGGGAGCATGAGCACATCCTGACCCCCTCACACACCTCAATTTGTAACCTTCCAACAAAAATGGCAGATAATAGTCTGGTGCTCTGTGTGTGTGTGTGTGTGTGTGTGTGTTTTTTTTGATGAAATTGGTGTGAGATAGAGGGAGTGCTCGACAGAATCGTAGTTGGAACAGTCACTATAGAAAGTAGTGTTAGCGGAAGGAAAAGAGAACTCCCCTGGTTTTAAGTGAATAGCAGAGGCAGATAGTTGTAAATGCGTTTCCATTGTGGCACAAGGGGAGGCATCCATCTTTATCTGGAAACAGCAGGAGATGGCAAACTTGTACAGTCGCCAGGAGGGGAAAGAGATGGAGGCAGGTAGAGAAGGAGAGAGAAAGGCTTATTTCTGTGATACCACACTGCTTCTTTTTCTTTCTTTTCTTTGCTCTCCTTTAATATTTGTGTTTTATTTGCATCTATCTTTTTCTCTTTCATTTTCTTCCCTGCTTTCTTTCTTATTTTGGCTCTAACTATTTTTTCGACACACCCTCGGGCCGTGTCTCATTTTCGTTCTCCCTCCCCCCCCTCCATCCGTCTCTCCCTCTCTTCACCCAATTAGGCCTAATGGAACAGTGTCCTAATGACAAGGACCCTGGGGAACAAACACATTTAGACTTGCCTCCAGCCGCCACCAGAGACACATACACACCAGCAACGCCACTGCTCTCCATCTAATACCAGTTGACGAGACAAATTAGCCAGAGGAGGAAAATTCATTCTTCTGCGAGATGAAATTTTCATGGATTTTGAAATTTAAGTTTCACTGCTTTCTTACCAGGGGTGTACATCTCTTCCTTACAAGGCATGGACCTTGAAATGATTCAGTCATAACACATTTTAATATGGGACTATTCAGTGGGATTAATATTTTTAAGATGTAATTCAATCTTGATATGAATGCATATGAATGAGAAAAAAAAAGCCACTAAAAAGTGGCAGATGATAGCCAGTGTGTTCTGGGATTACTTTTTGGCCAATCAATTTCACATCTTTTGTTGTCCACAGGGACAACTAGCTTGCATGCAACCAACCATGGCTTACTCAAACGTGATTGTTAATACTACTCTGACTACAAATGGAAACCAGAACGCTTATCATGCCAAAGTCGTGCCCCTTGCCTACGGATTTTGCATTCATATGACGATTTCTGTTTATAGAGATTAATGTCACACCACTCTGTCGTTCACAGACATAATTAAGACAAAGTGCGCGTATTGCACTTGGACCACTCCCAGTCTTGGCTGAAAACTTCAGAAGCGCAACATGAACACTCTTCAAAGTCAATTAACTCACATGCATGCAACCCATGCAGATGCACACTGCATTTTGACTTGATAAATGAAAGAGCACATCATCGCTCATCACTAAGCATTTTTAATTCTACGTCTTCCTCTCTTGTTTTCAAACGTGGGTTTGTGTTTGTGTAATTTCTGCACTACAGGTGTAAATATTGTCTGTGTGTACATCATCATTATTGCTCTCTCTCTCTCTCTCTGTCTCTCTCTCTCTCTCTGTCTCTCTCTCTCTCTCTCTGTATCTCTCTCTCTGTGTGTGTCTCTCTCTCTCTCAGCGTCTCTCCTGTCATTCAGCCTGTTGGCAGTTTAGACGCACTGTTGTGTTTATGACACATTAACCTACTGTTGAGTTGTTATTCGCAAATCGCAGTACGCCACTGAAAAACAGAAACACACACACACATGCATCAGATTAGTGGAGACATACACACAAATCATCACACTCATACTAACACCACACACACACACACACACACTACTCTCTCTCTCAGGTGTTAGTACAGGGTTGCTGTGTATCTCATCAGTGGGTCTCACATCCCTCTCTCTTCTTAGACCAATCAGCTCTCATTATCTTCCACTATTTACATCTCAGTATGTCATCACTGCAGGACCGTTGAGGTCATCATTATTTGACAGAGGACACCCTTTTATTTCTGCAATTAGGATCCATCTAATCATGAATGAGACCTCATGTAGCCTGATTACACTTTTTTGTTCGCGGGGTGGACCGTAATTAGTCAGTTTGCTGTCATAAGCAGAATTTCAGCTGACGTTTTGGATGTCTCACACAACTGCACAAACATGCAGGAATGCTTTCAGAAACTCTGTCCTTTGAAATGTCGTCAATTGCAACTTAGTTGTGACAGAAAATGAATTTTAAAGGTATTGTAGTACTATCTGGATTACATGTTTTATTAACATAATGAGGAAACATTTTTGATAAATGTATCTCGAAGGAAGCAAAGTAATCACTGTTAACGTTTCCTCATATTATCTATTATTTTCTGTACTTGTATTTATGCTGATCAATGATCTTTGTTAAGGTTTGGGAAAGTTTTGGGTGCGGGGCTGACTTAAATTAAAGTCCTACTTTTTGTATGCTCTGCCTTTGACTTCTGGTAAAGGAATGAAGCAACGTTTTAACTGAGAAAAGTCAGGGAGGCCCCATCAATACAAATTTGTCTAAACAACTAACAAACTAAAATAAATGATCATAATTTGCCACAGGCACATGCAACATTCCATAATGTGATAGCGTTATAATTCATTTAACGTGTGAATAACAACTTGCAGCAAGAGAGGCTGTGCAACAAAGCAATCCATACGCAAATGTTTAATGTTCCTCCTCATTAGTGTGAGCCTGTAATAATCAATTATTGATTGAAACCCACAGGTATGCGTATCCTGGTGAACCTGCTGCTGGACACTCTTCCCATGCTGGGCAATGTGCTGCTGCTCTGCTTCTTCGTCTTCTTCATCTTTGGCATCATCGGTGTGCAGCTGTGGGCGGGGCTCCTGAGGAACCGCTGCTACCTCGAGGAAAACTTCACCCTGTGAGTCAAACGCTGTAGACCGATGCGTACAGTATGTGTGTGTGTTTACAATATGTGTGCAGGGTGCCTTAGATCTTGCCTGCATGCTTCCCATTCCTGTAAACTGTTAACTGCTGCTAGCCAGCAGCCTCGCAATGAACACCTCCAGACATCAGCTGTAGGCAGTCTCAGAGAACAACGACTAGTGACAAGGTGATTTTTAAATGATAGATACTTGTAGCTTTGTCGCTGATAAATGAAGCTGCTGTTGGCTAGTTAGTTTGGTGTGTATTCTGGGGTCCTGTTTGCTGACTCAGCCCTTGGGTGTCAGGAGCACTGAACCTAGAAAGAACCTGTCATCAAACTGGCCTCAGTCTTTTGGAAGCTGTGTTCACTGGGTGCTGCCAAACAGAGGAGAATCAGTGGACTGTTGGCATAACACACATTATGCAGCGCTCTTGGTCACTGTAAACGCCGACCCAGCTGCCTTTTTTTTTTTTTGCAGAGACACATAACTATGACAAAGCAAACAGCACTCCACCAGCCATTTCCTGGGTACTGCTGTTTGTTTGTTTTCACATGAATCATTTTTGCGTATATTTATTATTCTGTTTTAAGTCTGCTCCCAACATCATTGGAAATGAGGACATGCCCTTATTGCTTTTTCAAGATGTATATAAAGGTTGAATGAAGGGATCAATTGCATATACTGTACAGGACTGTATGCTTCAAATATTTCACTCGAGTATAGACATTAGCATACCCTTTTCCAATCTCTTTCAAGCTTCAAAGCACACAGTAACACTACAGTTTTCCTCCCAGTTTGCAACTAAGTACGTGATTAGATTCCAGCTGCATGCCGCCATTTTCATGACCCGACATGACATTGTCACCTACCGTGTCTGTGTGTGAGTGACATTCACCGATATTCAAGAGTGTTCCGATGTTACGGCGTCCTCTCAGTTTCTTTTTTTTTTTATGCTGGCATCAGCTCGCTAGAAAGACACATGCCCCTGGTGTGTGTGTGTGTTTGTGTGTTCTACAATGTATATCAGCCACGTATACTACTCTGTGCCTCTGTGCAGTGTCCCTGGTTATGCTGACACAGCGTATACTCATGACAGATCTTATAGCCAGATGAAAGGGGACACGTGTCCGCCAGCTAGCAGAGTCGTGCCCGCAACAACCTCTGCAGTAATCGTTTCATGAGGGTACTTTAACCGGTGTGTTCTACGTTTATACAGGATAGAGGTGATTAGCAGGACTCCGCTTTGACCCTAACCCTAAACCTAACCCTTCCTCACAAGGGTTAAGCCATATAATCTAACTTTAGATCAGGTGGATGCTTAGTTTGTGAACATTTTTCTTCCAGTAGACTAGCCAGCAGTGGTCTCACATTGAACTGTATGCGGCTTATTATAAAATCAAAGTATTTTTTTGCCTATTATTTTGAAGCATTGTATTAACATATTATGCAGGTCTGTCAGGGTGCTTTTGTGCTTAATTAGGAAGGTCGTTGTGAGTTAACGCTTGAGGACTATTATGCTAAGTAAAGGGCTAACATTAGCTCTCTGAGAGGTTACAATAGAGTGGGCTAAGTGTCGCAGTCAAGTGCACCTTTCACTTTGCCATTGCACAGCCTCCCTCTTTTTTATCTCTACCTTTCTATTTTTGGGTCCTTTTCCTGCCTCCGTGCCTTACTCTTTCAGTTTTCACCAATTCCTCAATTATCCAATATTTCCCTTCTCAGTACCTTTAACTACACTGCCCCGTACCATTAGATCTTAACCTCACTTAATTCTGCCAGTCGAAATTGTTTCACTCCTCTAAGCCGCTCTTTTACAAAACCTACTGTGTTGTGCACTACTGGCATCAGAGAGCACCTTAACGGCTCCTAAAAGTCATATACCGGTATATTGTAAACAGACTTCTAAAGTAAAGCCATGCATGTTGTTCTCTGTTTCTCCTTCTTAGTTTCCCTTACTGTATCTGCCTTCAAATGCTTTTTCTTCATTTCTATAATGTTTTTTCAAAACAATCTTAGTAGAACTATACACTGGTTTGCCGATATGAATGTGCGCTGATGTGATTTTTGATGGCAAAGTTTACTGTTTTTTATGCCCCTTAAAATCCAGAATCTGTCGGGCTTTAAATCTTTCTTTCCTAACTGTCCCAGTCTCTGAACTTACCGTAATACGATTGCTGGAAACTGTCTCATTCCTCTGCTACTCTGTAGCCTTGATCCCTCCCTCTGTCTTGCTCTCATCTGGCAGGTGCGTTCTCAGTGTGATGCCAGGGTTTGCTGTGCCATGCTGTGTGATGCCAAGTCAGCGGCAGGGGGGCAACAGCCTTCATTCATGCTCCACTACTCTGACAGGGGCCCCTCTTGCTGTCGATTTCTTTTCTTTTTTTTTCTCTTTCTGTCTCTTAACTCTTTATCCTTTCCTCCACCATGAGTAAATCACAAATGTAAATGCCACTGACAGCCTTTCTCAGCATTCTGTCTTTTAAAGTTAATCTCTGTTGTCACTCCCTAGTGTCCTCCGTTGGATCTCATAAACTGCTCTGCTGTAAGTCAGTGTAAGCTGAGTGTGTCTCGGTGCATACCTGCAAAGTTTGTTGTGCCTCCGAATCAATGCATGGTTTCTAAGCTACTCCCAGTGGGAAGTGGTATAGCCTGATATGGCCACTGTTGGTTATCGATCCTGGAATTAGTGTGCACCCATGTGTGTTGCGTGTGCATGGATGTGGTTTGCAGTCGAGTTGAAGGGATAACTTCTCCTTTGAATGCCAGCAGTATCTTTCCTGGTATTGACTCTGGGCAGACAGGAGAGGATCAGGAGAATTGGAGAGAGAAGGAAAAGGGGGGATATGAGAGAAGAAGATGACATGGAGAAGGGTCGCAGGGAGAAAGGACAGAAAAGGAGAGTATGTAAGAGAAAAAAGGAAGAATGAAACAAAAAGAACTGATGAAAAGAACAGAATAAAGAGAGAGGAAAGTGTTAAAGGTAAGGTTGTGTTCTGTGCGTATATGCTTAATGTTTATGTGTGTACATACACATTAGTCTAAAGCAGCTATGATTATTCACTTGTGTGCATTAAGTACAATTAACCTTGAGCTAGCCTTCTATGTTACTCTTCCCTCTCTGAAAGAGGACACAGAGAAACGTGGGAAAAAAGGCCAATTGAGAGACAGCACAAAGAGGAGCTGATGTGACCGACAGTGCAATGAGTAAATACTGGGAGGTCGAGTGACCCTGAGTGTGTGTGTGTGTGTTCAGTAATGGGCATGCTGATGGAGAGGCTCTATTTTTGTCTTCCCCAGGCCCAGACCTTGGTATGAGCATCCACACCCTGCCCTAATTTACTCCACAGTCATGTCAGATCATATACACAGATAATAGGCCTCCCCGACTGGCTCAGCATTGTCTTTTCTTTTTTCATTGTCAAAGACCCTTCTCATTGTTTTCTCCATGTTTTGAATTTGTTTTGTGCCTTTTTGGTTCTTTTTTGTTATTTAAACACTTTTGTTTTCAGGGAAGGCTTTGAAAGCTTTACATTTTTTTTTAAACTTACTGTATATATAATATACTCCTAATAGCCTCAGCAGCGCAGAATTGTACCAGTTCTTTCCTTTTGGATAAATTCATGGCTGAAGTTGAGAGTTCCCAGGTGGACGTGAAGTGAAAGACAGGCCCTTTGGCACACTCCCATTAAAACAGAGAGGAACGAGAGACATCTCGAGAAATTATGAGGCGCTCTGGATGGTGGCAATCACTTAGATTCAGAATTATAAGGATGTGTGTATCATCACGTTTGACACTCACGACCTCATGGGGTGCACTCACGGGATGAATCTGCTCACAGGTGTCAGTGCATGATAGTGTAATCTGTTTTTCTGCTGATTTCACACCAAGGTGCACGCACGCACACATACATATACACACTCGCACCTAATCTCACATGAACTTACCACATGACTGTGTTTACATGATTAAATACGTGTTTAATACCATTTTCATTTTATTTTGCCTGTATCTGTGACTACAAATTCTACAGCTGCTTAGGTGCATGGCATCCCACCTGCATTAAGAGAAAGCTCTCAGAATAGAAACACAAGGCTGGGATTACATTTTGTATTGTTTCCATTAGGGATGCACCGATCCGACTTTCTCAGTCCCGATACCGATAGCGATACCGATGCCTGGGCTTTGTGTATCTGTCAATACCCGTTACCGATCTGATACCGTTGTTGAATTAATAATAAACTGTATACCTTCCACCTTATACCTTCCTTCCACCATGTGGAAGAGATTAAAGGCACCAGGCTTTCCTAACGAAGACTAAATAATCAAACAGTTACCAAACATTGTAAACATGTTAAAACAAATATTTGAATTATTATTATTATTATTCATTTTGCTCTAATGGTTTGCGTCCCCTGAGAGGGAAGGGTCACTGCAAATCAATACATGCAAATAAGCTAATTTTCTGTTTCACTGACTAATGGAGCCTACTAGAGATTACAAATTGAGTGCAACACAGTCTAAGTTAGAAATGTTGGTGGTCTCCAAATGGATAAATGAAGACTGTATGTAATTGAATGTGACGTCTTAGGTGCTGCTTGATTTTTCCTCAAGCTGCTCATTTTTGTCACATCCTGACCAAGGGATGACCCCGCCCTTGTTTACCACACCTGTCAGCACGCCTTTGGTTTACTACCCTGGCTTTGGGCGGTGTTTGTCAGTTCACTGCTCAGTCAGGTTCTTCCCTCTCTCACACAAACTGTATATCACACGTGCAGCTCCATACTGATCCATTTATTAGGCTAGTAGGGTCAACAGCTTCTAGATCTCCTTTGTGTTGCTGTTTTATTTTTTCTTTGTCTGACTGGTTTGGAGAAACAGTGACTTAAAGAGACAGGGAAATGTAAAAGAATGAAAATGCGTGAAGAGAACATATTGGTCTCAGTGTGTACGTGAATGTGGATTTAAACATACACTGTGCTGTATGTGAGAGTGAGTAAGGAAGAAAGAGAGAGTATATACTTGTCCATTTGCATTTCTTAATTCACTCGCTTGCCTCCAATGATGCATTTATCCCACAGGCTTGGTTGAGTACCTCCACGGATTCAACTTCTTCCATTTCCCATTCTCCCCTCTTGCTCCCTCTTTACTCTCCTTCTCATTTAAATTTCACGAACCTCCTCAAATGAAGCAGTGAGACAGGATAGACAATCTATTGGTGCTATGTTAATGTACTGTATTATTTATACAGATTCCATAATCAAATAACGTATTCCCTTGTCCCTTCCCCAGCTCTTCGGGTATGACCCTGCCGCTTCCATACTACCAGCCAGAGGAGGATGATGAACGCCCCTTCATCTGCTCCCTGGCACATGACAACGGCATCATGTCATGTGCGGATGTGCCAGCGAGGCGCGAGGGAGGACGAACGTGCTGCCTGGACAAGGAGGACGCTCTCCACAGACAGGCTCTGGGCCTGAGTCCTGAACCACTGGCGAACGGTAGCGGTGCTGGTGAAGCGATGGGTCTGTGCATCAACTGGAACCAGTACTACACCCGATGCCACACAGGAAATAGTAACCCCCACAAAGGTGCCATCAACTTTGACAACATTGTTTACGCCTGGATCGTTATTTTTCAGGTATGTTCCATATGGGCTGATGAGGTTGAACTGATCCTATCAGGGAAAATAGAAGTAAATATCTTTAAGATGCATTCTAAAGTGATTATAGATTTAGCTATATTAGGTCATCATGACTGCATAAATTCAGAGCAATCGACAGAATTTTCCTGCACTAGTTGGTAAATTTAAAAGTGTTTCTGCCTTCTGCAGGGTTTTATTCTGCTGAGCAATCTTGTCCACTTGATCACTGGGGTGGGCAATCAGGACAAAACATAGCACAATATATTAAATCACAATCGCAATCCACAAACTAAATTACAGCCTTTTTATTTAAATTTTGGTAATAGTAAGGAATCTAAGTAAAGTCAGCGGGCATTAAATACTGCCATGTGCCTACCCCGACTTGACAGTGTTTATTTCTTAACACAATCTTTCCTCCTAGGTGATCACTCTGGAGGGCTGGGTGGAGATTATGTACTATGTAATGGATGCCCATTCCTTCTACAACTTCATCTACTTCATCTTACTCATCATTGTAAGTATATAAGTGCATCCTACCAGCTGACAAATGAAGTGTACAATGTGTTGTGAGGATTAGATACATAATGAAGTCCAACTGTAGGTAGACACTCTGAGACATTCCCCTTGTGACAACTTCTCATAAAATTTCCAATATATGTTGACATCAGTGGTCTCCTGCCATCAATAAATTGAATGAAGATATTTCCTGAGTAACAGATTGAAGTATTAATAGACTTGTGGAAATCAATAGTAGCATAACAGACTGTCTACAATCAATGTTTGAGGGAGGGAAGGAGGGAAGAGAAGGAGGTGGATGTTACGTTAATGTATCTTTGCTGGTCAGTAGGAAAATAAGGTAAGAAGAAGAGGAAGGGCAGTTGAAAAATGCAAGATGTATGTCCAAAACAATGTGCCCAAGAGCTCAATCAGCTCTTTGTGAGCAGTGTCAGGTGTAAAGCAGGGGAGGTTGTTGAAGTGAGCATTCACGTGCTATTGGCTGTCTCTTAAACAGCACTCAGTCACTCTGTGTATATTGAAAAAAGACAAGAATGGATTGTGGATGGGTAAAGGAGATGACATAGAGTGAAGAATACAAACACACCTAAGACTAAGACCAAGACCCTGTCCTACCAAACCAGTTTCTTCCTCACAGCCTTGATTTTATTAGGCTAAGGTGATTATTGGCAACAAGACAGTACATTTCATCCACTTTTTGGCACATCTGACCTGAGGTTGGCAGTAACAGTGCAAGCACAGTTTTGGCACCCAAAGATAGTTGACATGGTGTCACTGTGTTATCACTTTTGCCTGGGTTGTGTTGCTTCACTTATCACAATCTCATGTCATGTGCACTGTATTGCCCCATACAACATTTTCACCAGCTAATTTGTTTTCATGTCCAATATACGGAGCTCCAATTCCTTGCATGACACCTAACAATCAAGCCAGCACACTACTCCCGTTTTGCTACATGATTTATTGACACAAACCCAAGACCCCAGCCTATTTGGCAACTAGTAGTCAAAGGTCCTCAGGGATGCCTTGGAGGTGTTGCTGACACTATGAGGAGTTTTCAGTCAGGCACTTCCCACAAGCCCCCAAGGTGTTTTCTGCACGGTGAGGGTCACCTTAACTCTTTCACTCATTCATTTTGTAGCCCATTTTCTCTTTTACTTATCTAATTCTTTATTTCTCTGTGTATATTGTGCTGTAATGAAGTCACAGTACTCTCTGCTATGAAGCTTCTTAGTTGATCCTGTAAGTGTGGGTTCTCGGATACAAAACACGAAGATAAAGAGAAGTTTGACCTCCGCAGTGCTTCTATATCTGCTTGATAGTTGATAAAGTCTCATTTATGCTGTATTGAAGACTGTGAGTAAATGGATTAAAGTGACTTAGAGCTAAGTGCTTCCCAAGAGGGCAGATGTTTGGTTATTATTAAGTTCTGTGTGTGTGTGTGTGTGTG
>OMLP01023558.1:0-11743 GCA_900302685.1 Spondyliosoma cantharus | reverse complement strand
TGAGGCAGACTTTGTTGTCATTGTGATAGCGTTGTGGTAGCTTAGCTGTGTGTGTGTGTGTGTGTGTGAGAGAGAGAGAGAGAGAGAGAAATAGAATGTGGATGTGTTCGTGTGCGTCTGTGCGCGCGTGTGCGTTTGTGTTAACTGGTTTTAAATGTTCATTTTTGTCGGGGATATGGTTGGGTGAAACTTTAGAAAAAGCAGAAAAAGGTAGGACGAGAACCTATGGCCCTCCGTCTGCGTTCCAACTGGCTGCGGAGGGAGAAATCCAAGAACCTTTGAAAAATGGGAGCAAAAGAGAAAAGCAAGAGAGTTTTAAAACAACGTAACACAGCCAAGTAATGGATTTAAACCTGTACATAAGATGTTAAAAAAAGGTGATCACAATACTTTTTGTATTTTTGGAGAAAAAAAGCATAAAAAATCAGATTGGGAAAAGCTGTGTAGACTGAAAGATTGCTCCAAGCCAAGTCACTGAAGGACACTGCCAGATAACTCACAATCTTTTTAATGTCTTACCTGCACTTGGCGACATACACCGCCAGTGGTCATCAGCAACACCACCAGCTCACCATCAAACAGGGAAAAGTCTATTCTATTGTGTCTATGCTTCCATTTTTGTCCAGAGACGGTAACTTCACAGATCAACATGGTTGTCCTGTGTTAAGTTTCCACCTCTTTCCAAACCATAGAGCTCTGTTCACAACCACCAAGACACGCTATTAAGGATTCATTATTCAGCCTGCAGCCATTTGGATTGGTTAGGATTCATTTCTCTTATTTTGTTTTTGGTTATATTAAGTTTTGACAATACAGCAAGCTTTATTTGGACATGACATCTGGGACGTACTGTTGCACTAATTGATGAAATATGTCGACAACGTCAAACTATCAAAAGGACTGAGAATGTCCTGTAACACCTGATGCAATTCTTTAAAGAAAGAAAGGTGGAGAAGGAAGGAAAGAGGAGAAGGAAGGACGGGAGGAGGCGAGGAAAGAGGATGATATGGGGATGAGGTGTTAGAAAAAAAAAACCCTCTCCCTCCATCACCTTCTTTCTTGTTGTTTCCTCTTCGGTCCTTCCACAAAAGAATTTCAAACTTTCTCCTAGTCGGTTTTTGACCTTTCTGTACTCCAGGAGAAGAGTGAGATGTTTTTATTTCCTTTTATTGAAAAAATCATTTCATTTTTGGGAGCGGGCGGGAACAAGGGTCCCTCGCCCTCTCTTGCGCTGGTCTCCATCGTGTTCGTTTTGCTCACTTCTGTTCAAGACCTTTTGAATCGCTTACTTTGAAAAACTTTTTTTTTCTTTTCTTTTTTTTTTTTTTACAATCGATATTTTGACTCTTTTTGGAAAATGAAAAATAGTTTAATTTGATCACATTTTGTTCTTTTGTTTTTCAAATGCACAAATCTATTAACAAAACAACTACTAAATACAATGAACTACTAACATGTAGCTCAGTACATGACAGTAACTGTGCCAAACACACAGGAGGTGGCTCAGTCCAAAATGCAGTATAGAGCCATTTTGAGCAAATAACCTGTAATACTGGATGAATAGAAAAGGTCTTAAGATAACTTCAGTAGTATTCAGAGAGAAGATTAGTACGTTCAGATGGTGATATCTCATCTTGGAACTGAACTCTTCTCACTTTGTTTTTGTATGTACAGTAGAGATAATACATTTTCTGGTTGCTGTGTCTGAGACACGCACCATGTATACTACTCCTGCTCTGTGGCAGTAAGAACGGCTCACACAAATCTACGCCTGCATCCTGACTAGGACAGAGAACATTAGGCCTTTGGGGTGTGTCATCAGATCTGGATCATTTCTGGGCCCCAAAATGAACCCTCTGTCCTTTTTTATGCAAGTTGAGTGATGTACTGATAAGTTGTATCAGTTAGGACAGAGTTTGGCAGTGTGAGGTGCCACACAGTGTAAAAAAATAATCATTATAGTTGCCACACGCTGAAATGTAAGCATCAAACTTTTGTTGTAACAAGCTCATTCCAAAACTTTTTAAAGGACAATACCAGTGTATGTTTTATCCCATTTTTAAAAAAAATCAATTACAGCTGAGCATTTTCTAAAACATCATATACCATGTATGTCCAAACCTGGATTCCTTGGGCAAACATTTGCTTTTGGTCCCCACCAGGCAAAAAATCTGCCGTAGGTGTTATTATAGTTTGTTGATATGAATTACTTAAGATATTTACACATAAATGGGCTCTGTGGAACTGCTGTGTTGTGTTGGAAGGCAGTAGCGAACTCCATTTTTAAACTAACATTAGCTTGCTATTGCTAAATGTCCACTCCTTTCACTCGCAGGCAGTGCACAGTTTATGAGGGCTGTTCAGTTGGCAGTAGTCCATACAGTGTGCTTTAGAAAATGCCCAGCACTAATGTCAAATACGTGCGGTAAACTCACTGCTGTTGTCTTTCTTTTTTAAAAGATTGGAAGCTTGTAAATTCAGACTTTTGGGTAAACTATCTTGCCCAACTTCTTGTTTGAGTACAGCTTTGCTTTCCCAACTTTACAACATGTAGCTCAGCCCTGACAGACAGAAAAAAAGACAGACAGACAGACTCCAAGCTCTTGCAAGGACAGTTTGCAATGAAACGATGCAAACTCCTCCCTTTTGTTAACCCCCCCCGTCCCTGAACAGAGACGGGCTCCAAGTCTCGACACATTTTCAAGTAAAACTCAGCAGAGGGACACCATGTCGAGACGAAACAAACAAACCTCTTGACACATAACTAGGAACGCTACCTCAAAACATAAGCAAACTCAGCCAGAAGATTGTTTCTTTTATTTTCTTTGAACACAAACAGACAAGAGCAAACAGTCGGTCAGACAGACACACAGACATACAGGACGGACAGTCTAACTTATAGTCACAGTTTTGTTTTTGTTTTTCCACTTCAACTTTAATTTATTTTTCGGGTCTTGAAATTTTACCTCTCCAGCTTAGAGATGGGACTGTAAAAATAAATGAGTAAATAAGAAAAAAACGACAAAAAAGACAAAAAAACCCAATATGGACACATTGTGGTGCGGGGTGGCGTGGGCAGGCGGGACGAGGGTTTTCTTCATGTGTCGGCTGGAATATTGGGTAACATGGTCCATGCACGGCCCAGTCATAACGAGGTGTTATCTTTGTTCTGGGAACAGTTTTTATTTTACAACTTAACTGTTCAAAGCTACTTCTAGTCAGTCACTCATTCTGAATCAGAACTTGACACCTCAACTTTTTTAACCCGCGTCTGACCGCTACAATTACCCACAATCCTCATTCAGCTCTGCCCTGCTACTCCACTTCCCCTCCCTGTGATTTCACCTCCTGAATCAAGGGGCACAACACCTGTAACCATGTAATTGTTTTGTTGATCTACCTCTTGGGAAAAAATAGGTAAATGGTAAATTTTTTTTGAAAAAGGACACAAAAATACAAAAATAACAAAAAAAAAGTTGCTCGAAAGAAATATAGGTAAATGAATAACTGGGTAGCGGCATCTCCATATACTGTAGTGGATAGTTTATTAAAGGAAAAAACTTTTACTTCTTCCAAAGATGATTTTGTTTTCTTTCTCCATTCATAGTTACTTTTCAGGATTTTGAAATTGAATAATGATCTTAAAGGGGAGACAAAAACTTACCACCTGTTTTTAATTTTCTTCTTTAAAAAAACCCAACATAAATGAGATTTCTTTATCCAATTTGCATTTTCTTTTGTTCATTTCGTTAAACTTACACTTTTTTTAAACTTCAGAATTATTTGTCATGTTTTATTTTGGTTGACTTCTAATTTTTTTCTCTCTTTTTTATGACAGCAGATTGTATCTCTTGTGTTTGGGTGCATTTAGCATTTTTCTTTCTCTCTGTGAAAAGCCTACATTAATTAGAGCGCCCTGCGAGGACCTTCTACACTGATCGATGATCTATTTCACTTCTAATGAGTCGTTTGAAAAAGCAAAAGGACCTGTTGTTTTAGCTGACTGTGTAGCTGCAGGTGGAAGGAGGAGGGCCTTGCATCATTTCTGTCCTTCTCGTGCCGCTTTGAACTGGAGTTAAAATAGTCTAATCTGATCTGGGCTCAGCCTCCTAAACTGAAATGATTTCACCGTGCAGCCATGACAAGACTGTTTGCTCACGGCCCAGCTGCTGAGGCGAGCGTGAGAAGGTTTGAGGCTTCCTCCTTCCACCAGATGGCGCCTTTGGTCTTTACAGTATATGGACTTTCACCCTCTGCCTGCCTGATTCCTTTAGTCCTCATCAACACTTGTTTTAAACTCCTTGTAAACAAAACAGAGCATAGATATGAATGTGTTATTAAAAGATAAGAAAACGGACCCTCTCGCCTCCTTGTGATCTTTGAGTGTGCTTCATTAATCACACATTAATCTATGATGGCTTTGAAAGCCTGTGTAGCTCATGATCCCAGCCAGGAAACAAAGCAATGCAGCTTTCTACCAAACCGTCCACTGTCAGTGAACAGTGAAACAGTGAAAGAACAAGTTCAACAGGCTGCATGATTCACCATCAAAGTGAAATGAAAGACATCTTTTAGTTACACGTCTTTCAATTCAACAGGTGTCCAATTCTTACATATTGCACCTTTAATTCAACTTTTACTCATAGGTATTAGGCCGTTAACAATGAAATGCTTTATAAACCATTTATTAAGCAAGTGTAATAAAAGGTTAATAAACATCAGCTGCAACTTTTAACATAAACAGATGCTTTATAAATGGTTATTATAGTCTGTCTATTAACAGTTAAATAACTATCAACTAAAGTTACCATTTATTAATGATGGTTATTTTAGGGTTTTTGAGTTTTATTTTGAATGTTGCCAACACTAAGCAACTAACTAATGGTCATATCAAAAATAAGAAAAGTAAATGTATTATATAGTTCAGTCTGTGTAAAACTGAGTATTTCCTATTTACATCAGTCTGACTGTAGCTATTTTGGTTTGTTTTATTACCTCACCATTGCTCACTTGTCAGCCGATTGTTATTTATCAAATCATATCATAACACCCGAATCATGCAGAAAAGAAGAAGAGGAGAAACGAGCAAAGGATAAATGTATGGAGCCATGTCATCTGCTCTTCATGAGTATGATCATGCATGTAATGAAATGAAATGACGTTAATTAGTAGGCTAACTCGTATGTTTGTTAGCCTCTTTTGGCAAGCTGTTTTAACTAGGGCTGGGACTTTATCGCGTTAATTACGATTAATTAATTAACGCATTTAACGCATTTAATCTCAATGGATTTTTGCACTCCAAACAGCGCGGAACGTTGCTCATTGCACAAGTTCCCGACCAACCCGTAATACTGATGCACAGGACACAACACGAGAAATGTATCTGATGAGAAGTCGTTGCTGGGTTCGGTGGGCGGAAATCTTAGTTTTAAAAACCCACCGAGTGGAAACCTGGATAAAAGCACAGTTGTGTGCAAATTGTGTAAGAAAGAATTTGCCGGAGCATTTCCAGCCTCCGGCTTACGGCACAACTCTAGAACTTACATTTGTTTCCCGGCATTTCCCATGTTCCGTTCCGTTCCGTTCCATTCCCTTTTCTTTCCCGCTTTCCCGTCACGGGGTCGCGGCGATGTTGCCCTATCCCAGTTACTTGATGGGCGAAGGCCAGGGTACACCCCGGAATGAGTCACCAGCTCATTGCAGCTGGTGACAGAACTAGTTGTTTGTTCAGATACCTAAAGCAGCACTATATGTTTTGAAAGTAGATATATTCTTCCTCTTATGAATGAAAATGAAGAGGTGAATTCATGAGTCATGAAATGCTAAGAACTAAGTAATCTAACTAAGAAATCACAGAAACGTCTATTTGTGCTTCTGTTGGGTAACAGTTTTGCATGTCAAAGATGTTCATTTCAAAGGTTTTTATCACAAATGTGAAAAAAGAAATTAAGACCTTGTATCTAAACATGTTTTCTGTGATCAACTTGCTTTCAGTCAGGATGTCTGACGTGTCTAATGAACTTTCCTACCAACTGTCAGCATTAGTTTCTTGTAACCAGGAGCTCGACAAAGACCTAACTTTGAC
Source organism: Spondyliosoma cantharus (assembly GCA_900302685.1). Lineage (NCBI taxonomy): Eukaryota > Metazoa > Chordata > Actinopteri > Spariformes > Sparidae > Spondyliosoma > Spondyliosoma cantharus. The sequence goes on along the minus strand of OMLP01023558.1, from coordinate 5,658 downwards.
TTAAGCTTAACATATCTTAACGTAGGTTTAGTAGAACAGAAAATAATCATTTCAGGTTTAAGGATTATATGCTGACTGTGAACAACAACCACTACATTAGTCGGTCTGGGGACCTTTGTTGCATGTTTTTCTGTTGCTGTCTAATAAAGGCATCAAACAAAAAAAATTTGCATTGTCGGTGTGTCCATTCTGACCTTCACATTTCTTCTGAACCACACTTAGGTAGGTACACACACTTGGACCTACTGTTCATGTTAAGTTAGAGTTGAAACAATGTCATTTGGCTGACTGGTTTGTACAATAGTCCAAAATAGTAATAATGTTCTCCCCTCGTCTCCTCATAATGTGTTCATCCTTTAATAAAGCATGTAAAAGTGTTTTTCTAAAGTAACAATTTATCATTTTCTCCATATATTTTGCATGAAAACAGAACAATGATCAAATAGATAAATAAATAATGTTTTCATTGAATAGATAGGCCTGAATAGAATAAATAACGTAATTATACATATAGAAATTAATTAACAATGGCAGAAATGCAAAATAAATGAGTAAATGTCTTTAATTTATTTCCATTTTGGAAGTCAACATTTCTAGGCACTGGCAATGCCTTTAATAATAAAAATGATGAGAGCTGTAACCTTTAATCAATTCATTGATGAGTTAATTGACGTAGAGTTAATCTGCAACTATTTCTAAAGTCAAGATATTAGTTTTTGTGATTTTTCAGAAAATGCCCTCCTTCATCACTAGGGTTTTTAGTTCTATATATTGGCAAACTGTGTATCTGTAGGATTTGGACTGTTGATTGGAATACAAAGGACATTTGGAGACATCACCATTTGTTCTGGTAAAATGTGATGTACCTGTTTCTGATCATACAGGAGATTAGTCTATAATGAAAATAATCTTTAGTTGCAGTCCATCATTTTTCTGATTTTATAGACTGAAGAAAACATTGATTCATTGAGAAAATAATCTTCAAATTAATCAATAATGAAAACAATAATGTTGCATTTGCAGCCCTATTGATAACTACAACAACAACAATAACAACAACAGCTATACTTTCATATGAATGGGCAAATGTTAACTCTTTTCCATCAGTGGATTATTTCAAACAAAATAAAATCTAAAATCATGACAATGATACATAACTGTAAGCAATCAATTCATGAATTAAAAATAACCTTCAATAATTAATATTTCCTTTCTGTGAATACTGGAGCCAGAGGCCATGATTCTTATTTATCCTAGGAGCTGGATGTGACACTCTTCACCTGTGAGACCAAGTGCTCAGTGGAAATCAATAAAAACAAAGTGAACTGTGGACGTCTTTAGAAACCTGCTGTTGAAGTGTCTGAAAAATGGCCGTGAGAATACCTGCAGAGCATCTGCTGTGTGCTGGATGAATGCTATGGAAAATCATCATAGAGCACATAAGTCCTCTATAAAGTTATGTATGTTAAGTAAGGAATTAGAATATACGAGGTAAGTGTGGAAAATGTATGATTGTTAATGGAGTGATTGAGAAAAACATTGGGCCCATGGAGTTGACATTGAAAGTAGAGGACAAAGATGGCGACCGGGTCATTTTTTTAGAAAATGCTGAACGTTTATTTTGTTTTACTTTTGTTTATTTGGCACGTGCCATGGAGACAATGTCAGATATTAGAACTGTCCGGCTGCTGACGTCTGTCAGTCTTCATATAGAGAATACATTTAACTTCAAGTTACTGCAACATCTGAAACATCTGTTTTTCCACATCTTTATTGTAAAAGAATTAAACATCCAATGTGAAGGATATTTAAACAGTGTTTCATTTGTACCAAGAGTCAAACTCAAACAGCAGAACGTGTTTAGTGTCTACAAAATAATGATTAACAAGCAAACTGACTGGTTAATGTCATGTTGTGTCGAAGAAGAGTGAACAATATTTTTGACACACATGATACGTGTACTGCCCTGAAGGCACTGTGCTGACCAGCCACTGGAGAGTGACCAAGTACAGTGCAGATGGACACATCATCATGTCGGTCCTCGGTCAGTTCATCAGGAAGTCTGCAAAGTATGCAACACCTCTCAGACAGGAGAAGACGAAGGAGACAGAGGAAGAAAGCAGCATCAGCCAGACTGTGATGGACATTTTCTCTGCTGCAGCTTTTAGGAATCAGCGTCTGGCATATTAACTATCAGTGACTCCTGAAAGCTGGCCCTTGGTAGTGCCTGGCACCGGGGCCCATGTATATATATTTGTAAACAGTTTGTGTCATTGTGGTTTGGAACACAGGTCAGTGATTTTTTTGGTACATCTTGCACTTTTCTTTCCTTCTTGGCACTGGCCTATGTGTCTGACTTGGAGGCAACTAAGAGGGAGCCGCGAGGAACTCTGGAGAGGAGAGCTCTCTCAAAATACTTTTATTTTTTCCACACAGGATGAATTGGGAACCCTTAACTATCTGCACTCCATCCTGAGTTTACCCCAGTGTGTAACAGTCAAGATGGATTCCTTTTAATAACGTGGAATGTATTTTCTGGAGCTAGAAATACACAGGACTTTATTTAATGAATTGGACTCATCACGAGCATCACAAGCTTCAGATGTATGTGGAAGCTGCAGGAACAGTGTCAGAGCCGACAGCTCTACTGATCCACCGGCAAGATCAGCTGACAGAAGAAGCAGGAAGAGACGTGAACAGCAGGACAGAGACCTGTGAAGATGTTAGCTCCTCTGAGCTTCTCTGCCAGCTAACCAAACCAGCCAGTGGTGGCCAGAGAGGACAACACCTGGGTGGTCGTGAAGGATGGGATGCTGAGATCAACAAGAGTGAACAAACTGGTAAGTAGTCCTTTATAAACAACAGTATGGAACAATAATGACACGAGTTAGTGTTAAGAGAGTTAATATTACTATTGATGTCTAAAGTTACTCTTTAAGACAAGGGGCAGGAGACACCGTGCACTACACATTCTGTGACTAAAAACAGTTATTATACATTTATTTGATCTTATTATCAGAAGTCCCAAAATGATCAATATTTCTCCTCAAGTTATGAACTGTTAATCACACTTTAATAAAACAGAGAGGAGATTGTTGTCCCTTGTTAGATCCATGGATGAGATGAGGAGAGGAGGCAGCATGTACTCTGTCATTTAAATGTTCTTAACTGTTAACTGTTAACTGTTAATCATATCTATCTTAAGAGGCGTCCCAATGAGACAGATGATTTCCCCTGTAATATCCAAGGAGACAGCATACATTATGAGATATGTTTCAAATCTATTCTTGTGTTTCTTCTGGCTGCTGAAGTTGTTTGTTAACTGTTTTCTTCACTCTTCTACAATTTGTGTTTTAGAAAAAGAAGGAGTCCTGATAAGACGATTGAGCCCCCTCTTTAAAAAACAATAAGTAAACATTTGATCTATTTTGTCATTTTTGACGAGACAAGAGGAGAGGAGACAGGACAGCATGCACTGTGAACCTTCTCATTTAAAAAGATATTTTCACAGTTATTTCATGATTATCGGGACTCATATGTCTATCAATGCTCCGTTTGTTGGGTTGATGAGGTCATTAACTGTTACTGCATCTTGTCTGTTTTTATCGATTGTCAGAGAGGACGAGCGTCCCCAGATGCCCCCCTCGTCTGCTGCAGCAGGACCATCAAAGACATTTACCGTCCTGAAGACGATCAGTGTTTGATGAATTTGTCATGTTTGGTACTCAGAGTGTAGCCTGGTATGCTATTCTCAATGACTTCTTTATGTCTCTAATAAACAATAAACACATATTTATATATTTTATTAAAATGACAGACATCATTTCAACATCATTTAAAGTTATACGGCAGCAGGAAAGTGGAGGATACAAACATTTTTATCACAGCTTCTAAGGTAACTTGAGAATCAAATGAACAATAATGCAATCCATCTGAATGATTGAGTATAAACAGTAGAAGCCAATACCACTATCAACAGCTTCAATCAAAGTGTTTTACTCTTAAAGAATTCAGAGTTGTGTTCACTTCCTGCTGAATGTGTCTGTTTCTACAGGGATGCATTAAAGGACAAGTACTGTAACGTCTCCTAACTAACAGGGCATTGTCAGAGTCAAACATTCTTGGCTCAAGCGCTCCATCTAGTGGATTTCACAAGTCACTTAGTGCATGTCACTCACTACAAATTCTATGGAGCCTATGTAATTTGTCAATTTATTTTGTTGTCCTTAATAGAGGCATCAAGCCGCTCCAGTGTGTCCTTTCATACGACAAGCTGGCACTGCAGACCCAAAAGGGAGGTGGCGGTACACATCCTAACATTGACACCTGTGTGTGAAATGTTCTGTAAGCACACCTCAATCCGTGTTTTAAAAAAATCTCCAAATGTGTGCTGAGATTTGTGAATGTGTACATTATTTCTGCACACATGTATTTTGAATCTGTGTGTAATTAGATTTGTAAATGTGGAAAAAAATAAACAACTCCAAATCTGTATTCAGATATGCATCCTATTGATTGTTGTTAACATGTAGATACATCTGTAAATGCCTACATCCATAGAGAAGTTTGAATGTTTAAATGTCTGCTCCAGGAGCAGGAAATGCAGATGAGTCATCAGTTACAACTCAGACAGAGTGTTATATACTGCCTGTGTAGTGGGAGACTACTTTTCTTATCTGTCCAATTAATTCACTATCTGACTCTGAATATACGCTCAAAGTTAGAGTCCAAAAATCAAAGCAGCAGGTCTTCAGTCCAAAAGGTGTTTATTCCCAAATGAAGAAAACATACACATTATTGTCTATTTTAGTATTTTATTTATATCTTTATTTTTTGTTTCCATTCATGCTGTATTTCTATTTCTACTTTGCACGGAGCATTGGAACAAAAACAATTTCCCCCCGGGGATTAATAAAGTATTCTGAATCTGAATCTGAATCTGAATACACAATGCCATGATAAATCATGGCTGAACTTTTGTCACAACACAATCTCCAGTAGGAAACATTCCTTTGTAACATTTTGCTGTACATGACCATGTGGCTGTGATGACGAACCATAAAGTACCTTCTGTTCCTTTAGGAAGTCTGTCTAGCCTCTAAGCACATATTTACACTGAACTTTGAGGCAGGGAATACAGACACAAGCTCAAAATAAAAGCAACTTTACAATGTACACTCAAATTAGGTTTCATTGAGATTTGGACTTTAGCCTCCAGCTTCACCACCCTGGCGTTCAGCACATCAGGTGGTCAGAATACTGTTAGACTTAGACATCTCTCCTTCAAATCAGGTTCAACCGAGACTTGAACTTATAAGATTGACCATATTCAGATGAATTCAGAAATTCAATTCAGAGAGACTCGACTACTGTAACGGTGTCTTTACAGTACACTCAGGACGCCATCAGACAGCTGCAGCTGATTCTGAACCAACGTTCATTGTTCATTTTTGGCCTCAAGCAGCAACCTGCTTGAGGCCAAAAAGTACCAAAAAAGTAGATCACATCACTCCAGTTTTTAGATCTTTACATTGGCTTCCTGTCTGTCAAAGAATAGATTTCAAAATCCTGCCTTTTTGTTTCTGAAGAACTGAATGGTTTCAGGCCAAAACACATTTCTGATCTGCAGGTCTGCCCCCTTTAAGTACTTTCAGTTGC
>OMLP01023554.1:0-16663 GCA_900302685.1 Spondyliosoma cantharus | reverse complement strand
TGCATGTGTCTCCCGCCATGACAAATTGATAAACGGATGGTTTAATCACGTCTACACTGTTGCTCTTGTTTTCACAGTTTATGATACTGGCTCAGGTGTGTGTGTGTGCGTTTGCTCTCTGAGGGCCGAGGTCTCTTCAGTACTGTCAATTTCAATTCATTCTTCCATCAGACACAAGGATGTATCCACATGCAACAAGCTATCAGTAAACTTTTAACGTCAGATGATTCAACCCAATGCCACTGCAGCAGTTGACCTGCGTGAGGGAGAGGATGATAAGGAACTGATCACCAGGATGACACCGGTAGTGATTCCTGGTTGGTTATCCAACATTAGGATTTAAATCTCCACTTGTCCAGCATCCAAGATGAATGTTGCCCTTAGTTGCTCAGCAATGCATGTCATGTCCGCTTACATTAAAGTATTTGAAATGAATGACACACATGGCTCAAGTTGATCAAAGTCACAAAACATGTTATGTTCAAGTCTGTTTATGACTTTTTTTTTAAAAATAATTTTTATACGATTTTATTTAGATTTTTCAATACATACAAGTCAAGACAAACAACCACAGTCTTAACGCCAGAACAAAACAAGACAATAAAGGCCAAGCCAAAAACAAAATAAAAATAAAACAAAACCAAACAAAAACACACCACGATTGCTCCACATATCCAACACATAGGTTGAGAGAACTTTTCTGCAGCTTTGTCAAAAGCCATTCAGCACAGACTGCACGGAGGTAAAGTGCAGCACTTTTTTTTGTCTGTAAATGCACAAAGAAAATGTTTGTCCTTGTAACTCACAGTTCAAATGGTTCAGTTTCCCAGTTATATCTGTTAGAAATGCAAGGCTAAGTTATCCACTCAGTAGCCCTTTTCAGTCCCGCCGCAGCAGCGGTTCGCCAATTCTCCGCCGTTGTTTGTTCACACAGAGCCGAGCAGCTCCGGCGTGAAGACGAACTGCTGTGTAATTCACACAGAAAGCCGGCGCTGTGGATCCTAAAGAGGAGTGATGGTACACATCAAGATGATGACGTCTTTCCAACCGCTGTCCTCCTGTCAATCTAAACATGTACCCGCTGATGGTTTATTATCATATGGATGCAGTCATAATGTGCTGTGAATTGACTCTGCCACTCGCGGGGTCGGAGGCTGTTTTCTGGGGGAAAGTTCGCTGAAGTCTCGGTCAGGAGCGCTGACTGTCGCGGTGATGTATTTTCAACACAAACACTCGGTGAGTTAAAGTTTTTTGCCGAGGACAGAAGCTGCTTTTCGGGCAGACATGTGAGTCGGGAGGACAGGCGACACTTCTCCACATATAACTGCGGTATTTTTTTCCTCATATAAGTTGCCAAAGACAGTTACAGTTACTAGGTTACTTTTGTTTGGTCCTGTAATGTTGCTTTGTGGGACATTTCTCTTTATTATGTTGAGTGAGGGACCTGTTTACTGTGAACACTGATGCCCTCGCTCTGCACCACCGGCTTATCTATTCACACAGGTACAGTTCGCCAATGCTGCACCTCTGATACTACACCCGGAGGCGTATCAGCGCCCGAGCGAAATTTCACCCCTCGCCGCCTCAGAGACTTTCACACAGAGGAGGGCGCGGACAATTTGCGCAGGATCCCCGCACTCCGAGGCCAGTGTGAACGGGGCTAGTGTCCTCGAGCAGCGAGGCGTCTTCCCCTTTGGATTGCATGCAACTCTTTGATTTCACCCAAAAGTGACAAGAAACGCTGCAAAACCCGTCCCCTGCTGAGCCACCGGATTACCTTGAACGTCCTGTGTTGTTTGGCTTTGGAGTGGATCCCATTTATGATCTTAAACGACGGGAGTCATCACACGATCAAAGCCGGTCACTTTTGCACATATCGCCTGCTGGTAAATGATGCAGTGGCAATGTAGAAATTTTAGGAAGTCTGTGTCACCTCTGAATGAGGTGCAATGAAGCCTGCATGTCGGCCCGCCATGGTGTGAGCCCCGTCTGGAGTCACCGACACCAGCTTTTCCAACGGTACCTTTTTTTTCTCCACAAAGAACCTTTTCACGGTATTGTAGCTGTCAACTCCTCGTTGTTGTTTTTAGGGGCAGTAGTGTCAGGAGTTCTTCTTTTGTGCAGAACTCATCAAACAGCATTCAGATAAACATCATCAGCTGCGATGTGCTGCTGCTGTCCACGGACTTGTCGCATTGGATGCCAAACCTCCTGCACTTATCCAGATCCCGGTCCAGCTGCTCTGTCAAGTTCCCGGGACATAACTGACACTCTTCTAACCATCATACTTGCCCCCAGTTGGACATCGGAGAGAGTGGAGATGACTTTGGGACCATGCATCTCGTCTTTAATAACCGTGTTTGCAGTAATCATCATCAGCTCCTTTCAAGACCTCCCCGTCCGAAAAGGCTGTCTTGTGCTTAATCCAAAAATTTGCAGCTCTAAATTCAGATTTTTCACCGGCCTTGTGAAAAAAGACTGCTCTTTGCCCGGAGCTGCCTTTAACTCTCAGACTTTTTTCTGCCTGTAGTTCGCTGCGAGGTGGATTGTTAGCTTGGAAGCTTTTGTGACACGTACTGAAGTGTCTCTCCTCATTGTGTCGCTTTGCTGCCACCACAGTCGCTCCGCAAATGAGACACACACACCTCTCTTCTCTTCTCTTCTCTTCTCTTCTCTTCTCTTCTCTTCTCTTCTCTTCTCTTCCCTCTTTTGTCGTAAAAAAGAATTCTTCCTCCCAATCATTGTGAAAATTATACGTTTTCTTTGGCTTTTCTGCCATGTTTTTCTTTAAAACCACACCATTCTCCCCATCGTAGCTGCGGCCGCTTGCTTCAGATGGAGGTTTGTTTTGCACAAGAAATTGAACTTTGACCCTAGAAAAGGTCAGTGTTCATAAACACGTTAATCTTTTTTGTTTTTTGGAATTTTATATTCAATATTGTCATTTTAAAATCTACATCAATGCAAGTATTATTGATTCAAAAATGACAGCAACACAAATAAATGCAATTTTTAAACGGAGGTCCATGGTGACCGGTGCTGTTTTTAGAACATGCTCTGCGGGGGACTCACGCGGTCCTTGTGGGCGACCCGGGCCCCGTGTTGGCTACCTCTGCTCTACACAGCCACATGTTTTTCATATCCAGACTTAAAGTCTTAAGATCCAACTGGCACTGACCCAAGTGAGATCACTTGAGGACATTTACAAACTTTACACAGCTCCCTCCGGGGTCTCCAATTTTTGCTGATTTTGCTTCTGTATGTGTTTGAATAAAATGTACAAATAAATGAATTTGTACAACAGAATTTTAAAGCTTCTCCAAGATGCTTACAGTATTTGTGTTTGAACTCTTGTGTTGATTGATGCATTTGGGGTGTAGCCTATGACGTGAGGGTGTTTTGAGTTCTCTTTTTCTAAATGGATCGATTTCTTGCACAGACTCACAAAAGCTCGGTTATTCATCCACCACCTGTGTGAACGTCAAGGCTTCTGCTGTGATCTCAAGTTGGGTGCGAATGCCTTCCACAACTTTCCCAGTCTTTTGTTGCCCCCGTGCGAACTTGTATGAAACGTGTCGCTGCCATCACATCTAAGGAATCTTTTAGTTAAACATAAAGATAAATCCGTTTCAAGACCAGGCTGTTATTTGATTCTACATTAATTGGGAGCATTTCAGATGAATTAGGAAGAATGAAACAACTTTAGGGAGCTGCGCAATCAATGAATGCTGCAAAAACATGATTGTGATTGTGCTGCACAGATTTATCAGTTGCCCGTTTTCCTTTGCAATCCTTTAGATGTCCAGACATTACTGGATTCCTAGTTTCTTCTGCAAAAACTTCAACCCAACCAATGAGGACCAGCTGATGTAAATTCTCTGCAGCTCCGTATTTGTCTTCTCTCACTTTCTAAAAGGCTTATCTCTTTCTTTCTTTTTTTTTTCCTCTCTCAGTTCTCAGCTCACTCGCAGTTTTCCCTTCATCTTTGAAAGTCCCTGTGTAGCTGATATAGATTGATATGGAACCTCTTCTGCTGAGCGATGTGAATTAGCCTCAGTCAAGCAGCGGCTCTATTCATTAACTTAAGCCTGGGCAACTCTGGAACAAAGTGCCTCACTCCTCTAAAGCACCGGCACACAATGCCTAATAAGTCTTTATGTGCTATTAGGAAGGCTTTGAAAGGCAGACTGAAAAGTCTGACGCTCCCCCCTGCTCCCGTTTACACTGAGTGCCGATTGTCATTTATTGAAAGCTGTAATGGGAAACAGGGCTGTGTGAGCCTTGGTACGCCTTTAATAGCTCTGTGAAACATTAAAAGTGGGGAATTTATTAGGGTGCTTTTTAACTAATGAATCAGGGTCTAGGCCTCCTGCACTTGCCACTGTGGTAAAAGCCTTCCTAATTTATCAGAATAAATATGCTACTCAGTCTGTTGTGAGTGAGAGCAAGTGCCACTCTTCAGTAGTACTGATCGACCAACACGCTCAGAAACATACACTACTACTACTACTACACTGCTGATTCAACTCCAAATATTGACAGCAGAATGGACACCAAAAACTCTGCTATTGACAGAAGCCTTAGCAGCATACACAACTGCACTTCCTATAAACTACTAATTGATAGGAATCTACTCGAGCTGCGAACACATTCTGAGAAGATGATATTTACCACAGGGAATAAGTGTATAGAGGGAGAAGCTTGAGGGAAACTAGAAAGCTTTGCTTTCTAGCTGCTACATGAGAGTCATAATGGGTGTGTGGGGTTGAAAAGCATAACTAATGAATGACTCTTCCCTTCCAATTTTTGAATCATTCCGCTGCTGAAACTTAAAACTTGATTTCATGATGTTCTACTCTGTCTCGTTTAACCTTCGTCCAGACAATGTCAAATGGTGTCGAATACCGAGAGTAAATTCTTGAATAAAACCATTAAAAAGTATACAAATATTGTCAGTCTCACGTAAAAGCTAGCACCAACAAATACAGCGGGCTCCCTAATAAACATAAACCCAGATTATCTGTGCCATAATGTCTTACACATCAGTACATCAGTGTCATATCATACTTACGGTTCCAGTTTCTCTTTTAAACACAAATGATGTTGTGGTCTACGTATTAATTATCAGTTCCTCCCGCTTTGCCATTCTTCAGTTCACCCAAAAAATAAAAATACTGTCATTGTCTACTCACAACTTTCATAGTGTATGGAGCCATTTTTTATTTATTTTTTTAAAATTCTGTTTTCTGCATTCACATTTTCAACGGCCTGAGACGTGAGTATCTAATCATAGAAATTTCATTTTTGGCATAAGTCTTTTTTTATTTGAGTTTTTTTTTTACATCACAGACAGGATACGTCTTTTGTAAGAAAAAAAATCCTTTTTCTTGAAAGACAAGCCGTTCAGAGAAATGCCTTTGTCCAGCAAGTTCTGTAGATGGGCACCTCATCTCACTGTCGATTTTCAGTTTGGAATCCATAGTAATTCTACACATTTGACGCAACTTTTCTTTTGTGAAAGCCGAGCCTTCTCCCAAGGTGACAAGATCAGGATTTTGGAAGACTGGCAATTCAAAATAAATCAGAAAATCAATGTAGGTCCACATGTTTGTGAGCTTGACAACTTCACAAATCACTAATATGAGGATATTCTTGATAATCCAGACAGTGAATACTGAACACAATCAACTTTTCTGGAGTGCTTTTTATTACAATCCATGGTACAATCTTTTGTCGTCCCATCCCTATCAGCAACCATGCTCAGATAGGCGGTAGCATTCAATCAATACTTACTTGGTATTAAGCTGCCTAATGTGTGCTAAGAAAATATTCCCCCCACCGTCACACCACTGCTTCCAGCCTGAGCTGTTGAAACGATGCAAGGTAGATCCATTCTTATGTTGCAGATGACACATTCCAACTCCACCATCTGGATGAGGCAGCAGATGTAGAGATTTGTAAATCTGGACAATGTTTATACAATCGTTTACTGTCCAGTTGTGGTGAGCCTTTCCCCACTGTAGCCTCAGCTTCCTGTTGTTAGCTGACAGGAGCGACACCTGCTGTTTTTTGAGATACTCGATCTGGCCCCAACAGCCATTCCACAGTCAAAGTCACTCCTATCTGATGTTTGCATCTAACAGCAACTGAACCTCTGAATACCATGTCTACATGGTATTTTGCAATGCCTGGCTAGCTTATTAGATATGCGCATTAACCAGCCGGAGCACAGGTGTACCTAATAATGTGGTCAGGTGTATATAAAGTCATCTTTCAGAGAGAAATCTGTTTTCTGTTCTGCTCCGGTTTAATTCACTGTTGGTTCTGCTTGTAAACTCACTGCTTTCTCCATGTTGAGACTGCCACCATTTACAGTGCAGTCCAGACCACTTCTTCTTCATTCGATTTTTGTTGTCAGAGCAAAAAGCACAAGCACCTATTTGGCAATATTTCAGATTTAAACTCGATGCTAATAGAGAACCTATTAACAATAATAAAGAGAGGGAGTTACCTTTCTGAAAAGTTGGAGATGCAGCCTGGCACATTTATATATATTTATTTATTTATATATATATTTATAGTAAGTTAACACAGTGCTGTTGATATGGTAAGCGTCTTTTTTGGACACCCAAAAGGAACTGCCCAATCGTGTCCTTTGAACTGCTGAAAGCTTTTGACGTGAAGCGTTATCCAGGAAGTGTTACCGTTCATTGATAAATACGATGTTATTCCAAATCAAGAGCAGGTTCTGCTATTGAGGAAAAGTTACAAGGTAATTTAGTCGTCACTATACATAGGGTTGCATAATGAAAAAGAAAGTTTCTAAACTCCTTCATGCTATACAAATTACAGAACATATACACAGTTATGAATGTAGAAATATACATAAACACGTAGTGCATCTTTTGAATTGGCGTCAGGGTGAATCGCAGCAGCAACAAGATGGTGATGATAATGTGGCCGGCGTCTTCATATCAAAAGTTCAACATCTTGGAAACACTGTCATCAACTTGGACTGTGTGTGAGCACCAATCGTCGATGTTTTAAACACAGAGTCCGCCTCTCCTCGTCCAGCTGTAGTCCTGCGCTCGCTTGACTCAGAACATTGAGTGCAGCAGCTTGGTCTGAGATGTTGTGGTGGAGACCGGTCTCTGCGGGCACAACAGTCTCTGATTTTACATTGTTTGGCTAGCTTAAGTCCCATTTTGTTAATTTTGTCTTCCTGTGACCGGCCATTAGCCAGGAGCTGCCTAAAACTAAGCTGGATTAGCGTGGCTCTGATTCCGACTCTCTTCCTCCCTGGGGCATCTAAACAGTCAGGTCGGACGGTCGAAAGACTCCACTGATGATACTGTATTTCTGCCATGGGCAGTATGTGTTTCAGCAATAAAGTCGACTGTTTTTTAATGACTGTTAAAAAAAAAACAAAAAACATGGCATCATTTGGAGGAGCTAACGGCCCATGCATCTTCATGCACCACCATTGCAATAGCATGTTAAATACAGTGAATGAAGGTCTACTCACAAGGACTTGTTGACTGATGGTAACAGGTGAGCAGGTTGTCATTCCACTATGTTCCACCATCACCACCCTCACTAACCATCCTTTGATTTTCCTGCCTGTTGACAGCTTGCCCTCTGCTTTCCCGCGCAGGAAGCAGCCAGTGTTTATGCACAGGCCTGCAAAGATGAGGCGGAACTGAACAGCCCTCCATCCATAATTAATCCACCTTGATTGCATTTCCTAATCCAGTTTTGATGTGGTTCCCCCACAGCACACATCTCTGGCTCTGGCTGTGTTTGCCTAGACTTGCTAAGCAGAAGCCTCAAGCCTTCTAGGCTTCTTTGAAGAATTCAGGGGTTCACGACTTTTACAATCCTGTCTGATGGAGTGGCACAGTTCTCAAATGGCACAACAGTTCATGGCGTTAAAAATGTAGCTAGTGTTTTACTTCATTAAATATACATTTACTTACTTCACTCTCATTGTATTGATAAGGCATATTTAGTATAATTTTAGTCACTTGATTATCGTTAATTTTAGTTGCAGAGAAAGAGACACATTCTTTGTCTGTTTCGCTTTAAGCATAGTTTCAAGTTTCAATTAGCCAGTGCACCAGATTTTTGCGGATTTTCCCTAAAAATTGTATCCACTGTCTATAATAATCTCTGACCTACTAATGCAGTTGTTGTCTCGGGTCAGGTACAGGGAACCATCAGCTATATCCTGCAAGACTGGTTCTTTCAAAACGATGTTTTGAGTATTTTGAAGCAGTGAAAAAAATACAGTATAATTTCATTGAGGATGTATTAAAATGGCCTCCCATCCTACAGGTACAGGACATTTGCTCTTATGTGAAAGACCTTAAGTACCTCCATAGCAGTAAATTATATATTTTTTTAATGTATTTTTTGGCCTTTATATGGCTTTATTGACAGAGCAGCTTAAGAGATGACAGGAAACAGGTTGAGAGAGAGGGGGAGTGACACGCAGCAAAGGGCCCCGGGCCGGGACTCTATCCCAGGGCCGGTGCAGCGTGCAGCCTGTGTACATGGGACGCCCGCTCTACCCACCGAGCTAAACGGCGCCCAGAGTAGGGTCATTTTTAACCATGAATAATGAATACACTGATAAATCAATGAAATGGTAAAACAAAAGACAACCATTAATTAGACCTGAACAACTAATTACTTTTGTATTAAAACTGATTTGAGTGCAATTTTAATCAGAAGAGCCATGATTTTAACTATATTACATTATTAACAATATGTTACGAGGCTGTTGGAAGTGAAAGTGTCGGCAGCAGATTTAATTAGCTTTTGCTAATTAAGGTGTTAATCACGGCAGTTGGCTGGAGTGCAAGTTGACTCTTGGATGTGGTGTACTGTAGATTATATGCAGTTTCATGTTGGTGTCTGTATTCTTTTGGCTCAGCCAAAGACACTTTTTATGAGAAATAAACACCGCTGTCATTTTGATGTTTGAAAAGGTTATTGTGGACTGTCTTTCTCTCCGTACATGATCTATGTGACAGAGTTGTAAGAATGTCCAAGATAAACCTCAAACCTCACATCATATTGTCATTTTCAGCTTATCAAATTCAAGTTCTGAATAAAGATATCTGTAGTTTAGGGCCGTGAAGCCCTTTGACCTGTCAGACTGCTGATCAGGGAAGAATTACTATATTGTCCTATGTCGCTTACAGATAAGTCTGCATTAAAATGACCTGACTTTTTGTTATATTTTTTTATTGAGTTGTAAACTTACATTTTCCCAAATGTTAACAACAATCTTCAAACCAGAGAACTCCACAAATGTCTTCAATGGAATGGTGCGTTTCATTAGTTTGCTGTCCACCACTTCCAGGTTAGGGAAGTCTACCAACAAGACTAAACTTAACTTAAAAAAAATTTGAAGCATTATCTCATCTATGCGGTACACATCGGTTGTGTGGTTAAATTCACCGCAGACATCGGTTCCCTCTCTTCTTCTCCCCTCTCCTCTCTGTAAAATTACATTCGTAGATGTAGATTGTTGCTGCGGTCACGTTGACAAACAGAAGTGAAAATTAAGTTGAAGCCACTTTTAAATCTCCAAAGTTTAAAAGTTATCCCTGACCTCTCCTCCCATCGATAAACGGCTCCAGATCAGAGCAGAATCCCAAGTGACTTCAGGTGTTTATTACAAAACCGATTCTGAGCAGCTAAGCTCTTGCCCTTCGCTCCGTCTAGCCCTCTACACAACACTTGGCAAACAAGATTTGTTTTGTCTGGATATAGTGCCCCCGTGCAGCACAAGTTACATATGCCACTTTCCCACCAAAATTAGCTTACACGGGTTTTTTTTAAACGCAGATCAACCTGCTAAAAACGGCCTGTTGATGACATTCAGACCCCAAACAGTTGGAACAGAAGACAACACAACAATTGACCACATCCCAAATTCCTTCCTTATTTATGTGCCACATGGTTGTTGATAACGCATAATCATTCACCTGGTCTTACATTTAGATCAGAGCCAAGCAGAGGTGATTAAAAACCTGCGTCTACTGCAGAGTCAATTGACCCGGGTGTAATTGTTCACACATTCTCATTGCACATAGCTTTCTAACTTTAGTATAAGGAATGTTATGTGCCAGGTTTATTGCTTGTGGTCTGTCTGTCTGCTGTAGTGCCTCATGAAAATGATATTTTTTAAAAATCTGCATTGTTTAAACAGACTAAATGTGTTAAAGCAAGTAATTTGGTGTTTTCAAAGTCACTCTATGATCATTCGATCTTTCTATTAGCGCTCAGAGGCTGCTGTTGCAAGGCTGTGAGCCATCTGTATTTCTTTGGTTGCAGTTTTCATCAGGTCAGTTTCTCTCTTGTCCTCCTCTGGAGCAGGTTTGGTAGTCAGAGAGGTGGCCGGTGCAGGTTTACCACCAGGTTGGCTCTGTACCTGTACAGCTTTGGTGTCCTCATACTGATGGCTATGGAACAGATGTTCAACGCGTCCTCAGTTCTTTGAATTAAGTAGCTTTGCATTTAGTAATTACAATAAGCGTCGGTGTGTTTTCCACAGGCCCTCGCAGAAACCGCTGTTGCGTATGTTTTGAGACAGTAAACTGTACGGCTAATTATTTTCTAAATATATTTAAAACATTGCGTAAGAAGACAGAATACTCACTCGGTTCTCATCTTTCTTTTCCCCAGTTTATCTATAGGATCCTGAAGATGGTATCTGGCTCACCTCGACACAAACCACAAGCGAACTTTCATGTAACGCACATGCGCTGCTTCAGGCTGGTTGTCAGCGACAGTATCCCACAAAAACTGCCCACGCCAAAATTCACTGCAGCAAAAAGAATCCATTCTGTTGGTATCAGAGGGCGGTGTGAGCAACGCACCACCAGCCGCTGTTTTCTGTCAGCAGCTATCGATAGTTGTTGACAACGTCCTGTCACGCAATTTCAGCTGCAGCTCGGCCTCTCTCCGCTGGATTTCTTTCGTTGTTTACTCTTACCCGAATAAGTATCCTGCCTGACTAGGGATCTATACCGAGGACCGGTACTTTTTGGTACCGGCTCCTAATTGCGCCGGTACCAGGGTACTGTTAAGATTCTGGACAAACGGTACTGTTATCGGTACTTTTTTAAAAACTTTTTTTTGATGATTTTTTTTTATCGGTTTTTGAAGGTCTACCCAACTGTAATGACTACAAACTTAACAACAAACTTGGCGTGGCAGAAACGAAACCAGGTGCCGCTGCCACGGCGCTGCAGTCTTTAGCGTTAGCCGGGCTGCTAACTTTACTCGCTTTGTTATATCAATCAAACACGCCGCACTCCTTTAGCTTCATACTATGCACGCGCTCCAAGTGTTTGGTGATGTTGCTTACACAGAATTTCCACTGGATACTGTCCACTGCGTTACAGCTCCGATCTGGTTTTGAGTCCGTCACAGCGCAGTAGGGTCAACAGCTGGCGTCCCGAGGCCGAGGAGTTTCCGTGATAATCACATGAGTGATAGGTCTGTGTTATAAAAACAACAACAGGAAGTATTCCCGACCGAAGGATTAGTAGAAGAGCTTGTGTTTGTCTCTCTTTTGAGATTGGTGTGCTGGTGTCAACACAGAGTGTTTTATTTTGAAAAGTAACCGGATGTTATATTGTTATTTCGGTGCTTGACTTCCTGCCTGCTCGGTGTTAAATTCAGCTGAATTGCTGCGTCGGCATCCTGCATCTGCCAGATAAAGAAGTCCGGTGTATCTGTTCCGGAGTATTTGTGCATAGTATTTTTGCATAGCTTCTGTTGAAGCTTTGTTATTACCTTGTGGTAATAAAAAGAAGGTTGAATATTTTAACATCTTGTAAAGTCTTTATTTTTTTACACAAAATGAAATGTCGTAATATCGATAAGAGTATCGATAAGTATCGCTACCGATAAGGAGTATCGTAGCGGTATCGATAAAATCCTAACGATATACATCCCTATGCCTGAGTATCACAGTTAGCCAAAACTCTGTAAAAAGTCTCCCCCTCTATGACCTCCTCTGCCCCTTATATAAAATGACGCTCTGCTGTTGAACACATGGCCAATTTTCATACAAGCGCAGCAGGAAAGAAGTTTTGCGTTTGAGTGCCAGCTGACATGCCCCTCTTGTATGTAGTATTTCGATCTATCACGCTTGCTGGATACCCAGAGGTGGACACTAGAAATCTAAATGAAATGGCCTGAAGTTCTTCCAGAAATGGGCCCGATTTTACGGCGCCCCTCAGCGACACAGAGAACATTGTGGGGGCTCACTGGTGTGTCCCTCAGGATGAACTAAATTCCAAAATGTAGAGATTAAGCATGAAGCAGCATTAAGGTTGTGGTCACTTTGAATGACAGCTAGCTGCAAGCTGTCTGTCTTTAACTCCAGTCATTGAATTTGACTTCTCGGCCATGTTTGTGGCTGCTGTTGCTTGCTACCTTACAGCTAAGGTACAGCAAGATATTCTGGCTCTTTGCCTTGTGGTAAGGTAAAGCCTTGTGCAAGTAACTTGAAAAAAACACATGATCCAACAACGAAACTCACACGAATGAAGCCTGTCAGCACAGCTAGTTTGTGAGCCTTAGCTCTAACCAGGCTTCATTTGGCCCACCTCAGCTTCAGCCGTGCTCCACCTCTTTGAGCAATTTTTACTTAGCTGAGTTAGATGGTAAAGTTCAGAACCACCCACTTTGAGCTTCATTCTGGCACCTCAGACACCTGGGTGATGTCACGGGGCTCTGTCCACTATTTTCGCAGTCCATGGGTCAGGGTTGGGGTTACATATAGACCCTGGAGTTTATTGAAAGTAAATGATTCAAATCACATTATGATAAGAAAAAAATGCACATTAACATATTTACTGTTAATGTATGTTAATTTGGAAATGTAAATAACTAGTTGTATAATGTTGATGGGACTGAGATGCAGAATGCGCTCTGCTGTGTTTCTGCAAGGTTTTGGGGCTCACGAGGCTCTCAGTGCCTCTCCAGCAGGTGCCTCTGGATGAGGTGATGGATTACCTCACTCGTTGCTATCTCTATCCTACTCCCAGCTCTCCCTCTCTCTTCTTTGTGCCCTCTCCCCCTCTTCCTCCTCCTGCTGCTGCTGTTCTGTAGGGAAATGAATGGGCCTCCTGTCTGCTGCATCGGATCTCGCTCTGTCAGGCTCCATCATGCATTTGCGGAGGGTCGGCGCTCAAATGTGCGCTCGGCATGCACGTGAAGCCATAGGATTGGCTGTAGGAATTACGCTCTCTCTGTGTGTGCGTGCGCGTGTGTGTGCGTGCACGTGCGTGTGCGTGTGCATGTGTGTTCGGCCAGGTCATTTCGCACCCTGCATGCAGGCTTGGAGCAGGCTGATAAGCTGTTTGCAAAAACTGGCAATTAAAAGTTGATCAGGCTGTCAATTCAAATGGAATGAAATGGAACCAGAAAGTAATTAAAAGGATGGCATGAAAATGACAACAATTATATCTCTTAGCTTCCCATTACCGATACACAGAGGAATTTAATTAGTTTAGGAGCTCATATAGTGACTCATATAGTAAACACACAAAATAGCAGCTTTCGTGTATACCCACAAGCTGGTCGTCTTAGTTTCACCAGTAAACCTACAGACACGAAGGTCAATGGATATGGACAACAGTGGTGTCCAATTAGTGTGTTTTAAGTGGCTGGTGGATTGGTGGAAAAATCCCAGTCCTACCAGTTTGCCCATATGGCCGTAGGCTGTGTATCTGCTGTGTTAATGAGCCTGTCAGCTTCCATCCCACTCAGCGTTCGCCCAAGATGGGCTGATGGGCACCTTCTTATGCACACAGTATGTACTGTTGAAGATGACTGCTTACACCATACAGGCAGGATACAGAGCTAAGTCAATCAGCCTGCTGTCTGTGTTACAGAAACATGCACCCAGTCTTTTTCTGTTTGCTTCCCATCGCCCGAGTGTTGTCACGGTCCTGAAAATGCTGTGTAGAAAGGGTCCTGCAGGTTTGTGGAGATTGGTTTGGCCGCAGTCTCAAACAGCTGCTCTCACAAAAAAACTTTATTTAACCCTGCTTCTGAAAGGTTGAACACATATGTATGGTCATTTATCAGCCAGCTGGGCTCTGCATAGCTTTGGTTCCGTGTTTTAAAAGTGGCATCATTGTAGCCAGGAACATTGATGGTGACTGATTTGTAATAAAACAGCAAGTTGGTTGTCATAACTGGTTCGTCTTCCAGTGACTTGTGGTGACTGGCTTCAGAGAACTGATTATAACAAAGCACCACTGGAGTCCTACACTTGAGTGCTGTATCTGGGGAAAAGAGAACAAATGAGCCTGTTGGCTCTGGATGTGTTTTCTTTGAATTTCCACTTGATAAAGTCTTCTCAACTCCTGTCAACTTAATTAACTTGGCGTCTTGCCTGGTGATGTCAATTTGACTTTCTGGCTCAAAGTCTACCTGCTGTTTGTATGACTTAATGTGATCTTGACAAGGTCTAGTCACTGACTGATTGATCAGCTGGCTAATGTGGTGCAAATCTGGCTGTTGAACAGCGTGAAAGCCGAAAATGTGATACCGATCGTGAAGTTCTGCATCCACAGCAGAACGTGTTTGTTAAGGGTCTGTTCAAATACCATTTTACAGGTGTGACATATTTGCTGGTGTTTCCATACCTATAGTGAAGTATTTGTTACCACAGTTATATATATGTAACATTGTGTTTATGTCCTTAAAATGAAAGACCTTTTGACGTCCACAACTACAGCAACAAAGTTTTAACTTGAAGGAAATCGGATTTATTAAAACTTGTGTTATAGGGGAGGTGATACACAACATCCTGAGCAAACAATGTGGTCTAAGATAAATAATAATAATAATAATATATTTCTTCAGATCGGTTTTCGTATTCAAAGTACATATTAATGAGTTCCCTGTTTATACAAATGTTTAACTCAATGTTGAAAATAAGCACCACTTACCTCTTACGTCATGTAAGGGGAGCACCTTGGGGCCATTAAAAAGCTCGACAGAATTAGCCCAGGTTATTTTGATGAGCAAGGTTTCAGCAAAGCAGGATTGGTCCTATACGTTTAACAGCTGCATAATGTCCAATCCAGTGCAGTAACTGCGTCCCCACAACACTGACATCACACCCTCGAGACAAGTTTTGGCAGGCACAGCTGGATATCCAATTGGAAGATGCGTGTGCATATATTAACATAACAATGAAGCCAGACAGGTTTTAAGGAGAGAATAAAAATGCACTGAAGACTTTCAAAGATCATTAAATTATGGCAAATTTCTATTTACTACATGTATGCTTTACCTCAAGGTGAATACTGGGGCAGGCATACATTTGCATGAATTAGCATGTTCAAGGAGTGTGGGGACACTGGCTTTTTGTTACAAAAAGACAAAGTCGATAAATCAAAATGAGGACCAGCCGCTCAAGTGATTGTTGTGCCTCTGTGGTCACCAAAGAGACACAGGAATGAGTGTGCAGAAGCCTCGCAAAACAGGCTGAAGCTCAGCGGTCCATAATTCAAAAATGAATATTTATAAGAAGGAGCCCAGTGGACCTCCGCCTTGGGGGAAATAATTGAGTAGACAGGAGAAGACTGGGATCTCCATCCCTGTTCATAGAGAGTAGAATAAGGTCTTGCAGTCATTTCTAAGAGAATGTGCTTCAGTAACATCGACACTGAACTAGGGATCGACCGATAAGGATTTTTTAGGGCCGATGCCGATACCGATTTTTTTTTCATCAGCCTTAGCCGATGACCGATACAGACTGCCGATTGAGCCGATATTTGGAGCCGATACTACTTTTGCTCCCTCAATTTACATCATAAAAATTACTCAAGGATCATAACAAATGTGACGAGTCTCAATTTTAAAAAAAAGAACATTTATTGAAATTTAAAAAGATGAGGTAGAACGAGTAAAAAAAGAGTTTAGTGCTGCAAATACTGCAAATAAATATGTAAACATGATAAAAAATTGCAATTGCAGCGAGCCTTTCCAGGAGTAGGCTCTGTGATATGCTGCCGCACTGGGTTGGTTTTCTGCTCTGCCATTTCTTTAAAAAGAATAAAGAAAAACACAGATCAGTGTCAATCTTGTGCAATCATCTTACATTCATATCACCCATATTATGTGTGCATCATATGGATGGGCGCATATGGTTAACTGTTCAAGGGTAAAAGGCTTCCACATCTACAACACAGACTTGATGCAGTTTCTGTTCTAACAGGAATAAATATTCAACCAAGTATAAAACTGTTTCTCAAAGTTTTAAAAGCTCTCCTTCAGTCGGCGCAGCACTCTCATATATCGCTGTGATGGGTTTGGGTTAGGGTTACACGCACACGCACAAACTTCTATTTGGTAGCTGACGCTGACTGAAAAACTTCACCACCATTTAACTGGATTGCCAATGCAAACAGCTCTAAACACTAGTAAGGCCATGACGGTGCACTTGTCTGGTACATGATAAACGTTAACACGAATGAATATTCAACTACCTATAAAACATATCCCTCATCATTAAAGCTCTTCTTGAGGGGGGGTTGCGCTATGATATCACGGCGATGGCAAGAGAACTCCGCCCCGCTCCAAGTAACGTTAGAGAGGGGAGAGAAACACACACACGCGTCCA